>JBBPDA010000081.1:7173499-7184054 GCA_037974385.1 Arnoldichthys spilopterus | reverse complement strand
ACAAAGATATATATAGACAGACAGATAGACAAACAGACAAACAGACAGACAGACAGATAGACAGACACACATACACACACACACATATATAAACAAATTATTTTCTATCTGTCTGTCTGTCTATATGTGTGTGTGTGTGTGTCAGTATGTTTAAACACCATGGCAAAAGTACACACACAAAAACCGAGAGATGTGGAGACCTTACACACACTGTCCTGTTCAGAGGAAACCTGTACTGACTGACCGTGTTGTAAAACTCCGCTATGTTTGGGTAGATGAGGTAGTTTCCTTCACACCAGTCAACCTCCGAGCTGCCGGCCTGAAGCTGCTCCCAAATCCTCAGGTTGCTCATTCCTCTCTCACACACACGCGCGCGCAGCTAGTGAAGTGCAGAGCTCTTCTTCCTCCCTCTTCTCTCGTGCGCCGCCGCTGACAGCGCTGCATGCTATTTGTTTACACGCCGCATGACATACATCGTGCGACTTGCGCGCGGCCTTGCTCTCATTCACGCCGTCTCTTCACTCCAGAACTTGCGCGAGAGTCATGTTGAGCTCGCGCGCCGCTTTTCTGTCCGTTGCCCCTATAATCCAATTGAAACGCGAACTTCGACGAGCGGCGCGTGTCCACGTGACCACACCCGCCCCCTATTGGCTGATGTCAAACACCCTCTCCACAACAACAGAGGCGTTTGTCGACTGAACAGAAGCTGCAAGCAGAGGAAAAGTTATTCTGGAGCTCACCCGCAGCTCGGAGCCAGGGAAACGCCTGTTTTTTCCACTCTGACTTCTGTTTTTTTTCCGAAAAAATATACCTAGTTAAAAAAAGCATGACGACTTTCTTTTTTTTCTTAAGTATTCATCCTCATGTTTAATTAAATATCTATATGAACTTTTGCTGTTTATTTATCCACGCATTAATATTATTTTTTGGTTTGCCATTGATGCTTAAAGGCATTTTTATTTTTTTATTTTCTTTTTGTCTTCTTCCTAAACAATGTTAAACATATTTACCTTCACATAGTAAATGTACTACAAAAAATTAATAATTAGCTTTTTTGTGTGTATGTGTATGATTTTTTAATTAATGTTCTAACTTTCATAAACCTGCTTGTCACTTGTCACAGTTTAGAATATTTGATGTAATTTAATAAACAGATTTTATTCATTTAACTTTTTAGCGTTCAATATAATCACAAAAAAATGTAAGATTTTCATCAATACACGTTGTTAATATAACTTAATAAAACAAAGACATAAAACAAAACATATGATCAGTATTTTTAATCAAGGCGTTGGAGTTCTCGCGATACTTTAAACGTTTTGTGAGAGTAGGGGACGGATATCCGCTCCCTTTTCCGTGGTGGACTCCGGTTGAGACGGTCCTCCAAAATGAAGGTGAGACTTGGAATCATCATGTTTTAACTCGTTTTAAATAGCGAGAGGGGCAAAAATATCAACCGAATCACACCATAAACACGCTGAGCGTGTCAGATGGCCGTTATGAAGCACTAAACACAGAGCCAGTAGTGAGGATGAGGTTTGATTCTGTCGGACCTGAAACAGCAGAGCGGCTAGTCAAACATGGCGGAGCTCGAACAGAAACGTGCGAGTCTGGAATTGTGTTGAATAGCGGTGAAATAAGCACGGGGAATGTTGGTCGCGGATTTACAATGTTTCGGAGATGCTGAAACCGTTTAAATCATAATTTCTATGCTTGGCTAGCTACTCGTTGAGCTGCAGTGTGTTAGCTTAGCAAATTCTGAAACTTAGCATAAGTCAAGTTTGCTTTTATTGTAGTTTCAACCATGTACAGTTCACACTGTACACAGCGAAACTAGAACCGAGGTTCATTAAATTACCGCCACTGATGGTGTTGCTTGGAAGATGTAGTAGAAAGTTTATATTGTAGCCCGCGATAAGTTTGAGGGGGCAATGCGCGCTGCTTTGCTAGAAGTTACTTCTTAGTCTGGATTGCGGGCTTTGTCCAAAAAAGGGTATTTACTTGAACTAGGAACTCATCATTTTGTTAAATGTCTTCTCCAACAGCTTAATATCTCCTTCCCTGCCACCGGCTGTCAGAAGCTTATTGAGGTTGATGATGAGCGCAAGCTGAGGACCTTCTATGAGAAGCGCATGGCCGCAGAGGTGCCTGCAGATCCTCTGGGCGATGAGTGGAAGGTGAGTCTGAAACTGAAGTTCTGTAGACACTTGCTCGTCCAGCATCAAGTCAAGGCTTCTAGTTGGCAGTTTGTTCATTCACAGAAACGGCTTATGTTCTTGAAGGCTTTGCACTACATCGGTGGTTCTGAACTCCATGCTCGTTTCCTTGAACAGTTTTTACTGTGTAAGACACCTGCTCTAGCTCATGGACTTGACAATAAGCTGGATCAGGTGTTTCACAGCAGGGAAGAGGTGAAACTGCAAAGCATGGGCATGTCCAGGAGTTAGATGGCATTTAGCCACAAGTGGTACTGATGTTGGGGTTGATTTAGTTCTAGGTCACAAATGCCACTCTGTCATCTGAGAGCACTCGGTGGTGCTCTGAAATGAATCACATGCTGAAGAGAAGTTTAAATCTGCCGTAAAAGCTGAAATTTTTATTATTTATTTACATTTATTGATCGTAGGTTATTTTTTCTGAAGAGACTTTACCTAGGTCGATTAAGGTGTGTGTGTTGGGGGGGGGGGGGTAGAGGGAGACACTGGGCCTTAATTTCTAGAAATAACCACAGTTTAAACTGTCGTCAGAATACTGATCAAAAAATGGATTTTCTCCACTTGTCAATAATAGGTGCACCTAATAGTAGCTGAATTGATTTGAGATATGAATTGGGTGTCTGGATATTTTTGGAAATGCATATCACTTAAATGGATGCTTTACCAAGTGACTAGACTGTAGATCAGATTAACTTGTGTCTGATTTTTAATTCCCAGGGCTATGTTGTGCGCATCAGTGGAGGCAATGACAAGCAGGGCTTCCCCATGAAACAGGGTGTCCTGACCCATGGGCGAGTGCGCCTGCTCCTCAGCAAGGGCCACTCCTGCTACAGACCCCGTCGTACTGGCGAGCGCAAGCGCAAGTCCGTTCGCGGCTGCATTGTAGATGCCAATCTCAGCGTGCTCAACTTGGTTATTGTCAGGAAAGGTAAGTGGAGAGGCTCTAGTTTTTGAATTAAGAATGCAGATTTGCTGCACAGGGAAAATGTTGTATTTTGTGGATTCTATAAATGTAGAATTACTGGGAATATTGGGGAGTAGTGTTCTAGGGTCCAGGTGTATTTTTTATTTATGACCGTGAACAATTACAACCAGATGTGTTAACATCTGTTTAAGGAGTAGTGAAGCAGTCATCACTTTAATGAAGTGAGCACAGTTCAGAAGTAGCTTCTAGGATGCAGGCACACCAGTAGACCCTTTCTGTCTTGTCTGTAGCCTCAAAGGGGGGACAGTGTGGTGCCATAGCAACAGTGGAGCTGCTAACCGGATAACAACCTGACCTTCCACACTGTGGCTTGTTGTACTGTATGCTCTCCCATTCTTCATGAGTCTCAGTCAGAAAACTATAAAGTGCAGCTCTGGTTTAAAAAAAAAAAAAAAAAAAAAACATTGCATAAAAAAACTACAAGTACCACTTGGGGATTCTGTGTAAAATACATGGGAGCTTTGTTCCTTAAAGTCCTTATTCTCTGTCCAGGTGAGAAGGACATTCCCGGGCTGACCGACAGCACCGTCCCTCGCCGTCTTGGCCCCAAGAGAGCCAGCAAGATCCGCAAGCTCTTCAACCTGTCCAAGGAAGATGATGTCAGGCAGTATGTGGTCAGGAGACCACTCACTAAAGAAGGTGAGTCTGTTTTGATGAAGACTTTCTTTAAATCCTCATCTAGAAGAAGACTGTAGTTTGTGGAATTGTTTGTAGTTGTCGGGTTAAGGTAGTAATTCGTGAAAATCACTGAACTTAACTAAGTAAATTGTATAAAAAAGACTGGTGCTTTGAAAGATGAATTAGGAAAAGAGATTGAAAGCTACAATAACAGTTCTACTGGCAGATTTAGCAGCAATGGTAAATTTCTGAGTTTCTATTGAGACTGATTTGAAGGTAATGTATTGTTCTTAGTCACCTCTTGGAGTACCTTTATGTTCTGTGAGGGTTTTCCCCAGTCGTAAAATGGATACCAGCATGGTAGTTTGGTATCTAAGGCACACCAGTAGACCCTTTTTGGCTGACCAGTAGCCTCAAAAGGGGGGACAATGTTGTGCCAAAGCAACAGTGGAGCTGCTAACCGGATAACGACCTGAATTTTCACACTGTGGCAGGTTGTACTGCATTGCTTTGTCATACACCAGCTTCATTGTACTGTTCACTGAGGAACCTCATACTCTAGTGCTTATGAACTTTTTTGTGCTTTGAGACCTGCATCGACCAAAGGAGGATGGGTTCCCCTTCTAAGCCTTGGTTCCTCCCAGGGTTTATTCCTACAGTGTGTAGGGAGTTTTTCCTCATCTCTGTCGCTTTTGGCTTGCTCCTTAGGGGCTCAGACCCGGATTCTGTAAAGCTTTGTGACGTCAGTTGTAAAGAAGCACTATAGAAATAAACCTGACATTTGTTAAAGATGCAGTTTGTGGGCGTTTCTGGTGTTGGTCAGTTTGAGCATTTTATAAATCAGACTTTCTTGATGTAAATCTTACTTCGGTTAGGTAAGAAGCCTAGGACCAAGGCCCCCAAGATTCAGCGTCTGGTGACTCCCCGTGTGCTGCAGCACAAACGCAGACGCATTGCTCTCAAGAAGCAGCGCACCCAGAAGAACAAGGAGGAGGCCGCAGAGTACGCCAAGCTGCTGGCCAAGAGGATGAAGGTGCTGTATCGCTTGGTTTTTAACTTTTTCATCAGCTGCTGCTCAGGAATATATATTCCATGATCCTGAATGATCAAAATCTAAAACAGTTTGATTTCCTGTTTGTATACACCTGATTTAACTCGCCACTTGATTACCTGGTTTAGAAGAGAAATCACTAAACCGTTCTAGACTCAACCCCAGGAACTAAGATGAGCAAAATGGCTGTTCTGGGTGGGGGTGGGAGGGGCAGGTGATACTACATTGCTAGTGGGCACTGAATGGTGGGTAGCACTAAGTGCTTCAAGTCATTTATTTCAGATTTGGAAAACTTTGCTGATCCTGGAGGAAACTGTTGGTTACAGCAGCTCGGACAGACAAAAAAGACAAGTGCGCGCTAAGAGAACATTTAGAGACAATCATTGGCTGATGCTTTTATCCAAAGTGATAACAATCCAGCATTAGAGCTGCACAGGGCAACACTGAGGAATGAACACATTCCTCTTGGTCATAAAATACTAATGGCAAGTGCTACAATAAAAACTAAGTTGAAACATTACTATCTAGGAGACTAGGCAGTTATCGGGTAGCAATAGTGCGTACATGACCTATAGGCTTATGTGTGGAAGGTAGGTGTGGAATATGGAGAGACAGTAGAATTGTTACCAGCATGGTAGCTTGGTACCTAAGGCACACCAGTAGACCCTTTTTGGCTGACCAGTAGCCTCAAAAGGGGGGACAGTGTTGTGCCACAGCAACAGTGGAGCTGCTAACCGGATAACGACCTGAGTTTTCACACTGTGGCAGGTTGTACTGCATTGCTCCGTCATATATACACCAGCTTTTAAGTAAGAAAAAAAGAATAAAATCGAATATAATTGGTCTTTGGTCAAAATATACTATGTAAAAATTCTTTACCCTATATATTAACTGTCATCTAACATTTTTACGTGTTTTGTGCAGGAGGCCAAAGAGAAGCGCCAGGAGAAGATTGCCAAGAGACGCCGCCTTTCTTCCCTGAGAGCCTCCCAATCCAAATCAGAGTCCAGCCAGAAGTGAAACCCTCTCCTTATACATCACAAATAAAATGTCAAAACTGTGCTGAATACGAAGTTGTTCTGCCTCCTTTTTCAGAATGTAATGAGTGACATGAATTTTGCTGTTTGTAACCTCTGTGGTGGGACTTCCATAATTGACTAAAAACTATGTGCTGTGGCACTAAACAGAATGAACAGCTGATTTGGGAATAACTTTACATCCAAGACTGAATAGAATGAAATTTGTTTGCACTGTAATCTGAAACAAACCGGGATGTTTTATCAGCATGTTTGGAAGTTGGGGAAAAAAAATAATTAATTGGAAAGAACTAATGTAAATCTGTCCAAGGTAAATCTCCAATCTTCTGACTTAATCTGGACTTAATCTGTGTGATGCAGAGAAGAGATGTGATTAGCCACACAGTATGTGGGTCTACAGTCCGAGACGAGGAGCTACATACCCCAAGATTGAACTTGCCTTGAGAAAAGGAGAAGAATGTAATACAGTGGCTTGGCCACAAGGTGGTAGCACAGTGCAAAAAATTGTAACGTGTGCTTGGCAAGTTTTACAAATGTCTTACAAAATGCAAAACCTTTTGTTCAGACCAATAATGTGATCACATGATCACTGTTAGAGTAGTCCGGTATTATAGACTATGATCAACTGTGAATATATATCGGAAGCACCAAATTATATACACACCATTCAGCCATAACATTAAAACCTTCAGATAAAGTGAATGATACTGATTACTCATCGCCCATAACTAATACTGTGCAGGTTACCCTCATGCAGCACTAACTGGTATATCGTGTGTTTGCCGCCTTTTCTATCATAACATAGTGTGTGGCAGGATCTTCCAATGACTGCTGGTTTTCACCGTTGTCTTTCCTTGGATCACTTTTGGTAGGTACTAACTACTGCATACCTGGAACACTCCACAAGACCAACTGTTTTGGAGATGCTCTGACTACGTCGTCTATTCACAATAAAGCCATTGTCAAAGTGGCTCAAGAACTGACTTTGCTTTCTGCGTAATATATCCCGCCCCTCCTGACAGGTGTCTTTGTAATAAATTATTTCTAGTTATTGTTATATAATTTACCTGGTAGTGGTGTCAAAGTTATGGCTGATCAGTGTAGTTATTTCATTACAATGGCACCAGTCGGGGTGGGATTAGCAGGTCTTGTGGAGTGTTCCAGGTGTGCAGTACTTCGTACCTGCCAAAAGTAAACCAAGGAAGAACAACTGTTGAATCAGCAATAAGGTCATGGGCATCTAAGGCTTCCTAATCCAGTGAAGGTTTTCTTGTCTGATTCGACCCCACAGAAAAGTGAATGCTGACTCTGACATAAAGGTGTATATACAGCACTGCTGCATATTAATGTACTTATGAAGCATTAGGGCATATAATCTAAGGTAAGGTAAAATTTTGACAGTGGAAACATCTGCTCAAGTCAAAACTTGTATCAGCTAATAAAACATTCAACTTTTGTGTAACGTCTTTAAAAATAATGTCAGAAGCTCACATCTGATTCAAAACGCTAAGAGCCCTATTTTGCACCAGCAGAAAGTGGTTTTGTTCAATACCAGCGCAATGTTGTATTTCACACACATTTTCAAAATAAAAATTTTTTTGTTGTGAGTTTCCCATTCGTACTCATGGCACTCATTTAGGACCAGGTGCTTTATATTGGAGTTGGAGCTAAACTCTGCAGGATGGTAGATTTCCAGGATGGCAGTTTGGCACCCCTGACCTAAAACATCACCGGATTCTAAAAGTATGTAACAAGAACCTAATTAAACAAAACAGATAGTAATATTGTCTTTGGTCATTTATTTATTAAGGAAAATGAACTAGTATCCAGTCAATGGGGTGGCAGTCAGGTATAAGTGTATAAATTATTTATTTAAAAAAAGTAGTCCAAAAGGTCATCTCATTACACGTCATTTTGGCTAATATAGTGGAAAAACCTTCAGGATTTTGCCCAGTGGAAAAAGCAGGCAGAAGTCAAAGAGGACCAGTCTGACTCTACCACCTCTGTCTAGGATGAACTTCAAACCCAAAGCACAGCTGGTAGAATCCCTGCCTCTTGAGGGCAACACCAGCTTCCAGCTTACCTATGTTAACCCCATTCAGTTCAGGCAAGCCGAACCCAAGGTTCTCCTCAAACCTAGTGCTCCCCTGTGTGGGGTGTCAATAAGTGACTACAGGGGGATTTTGTGAGACCTCTGAATGACCTCTGAAGAACCTGGTAAGAGCTAACATCAGTTCATTGTTTAGAAGGTGCAACCACTCTGGTCACACACTAGTATTTCCATGCACAGGCTGCCAGTTTCCAAAGGGTTTCCAAATTCCAACCCCCTCTATTGGCTGGGGGACAGAAGAGCAGGACAAGTCTTGCCACAGCAAGCAGAAGCACCACCAAATCAAAGCACAGTGCCATGAAGAGGCCAGTCTCAACCACTCATTTAAAGACTGATGTGACCTGATGTGAAGTTTGAGATGCATGCATTCTATACAATGCAACAGAAATGTGTTCCTATGCAACCTATAGGTGACCATAAACATTTCAGAGCAGTGAAACCAATTGACATCAACTTTCTTAATGTTTGTCCCTTTTTAGCGCTTGGATGTTTAGATTATAGCTTGAGATCATACAATACCCAGGACTTTGGTGAATAGATTAAAAATGATAATATTATAACACAAATAAGGCGTAAAATAAACCCTAAATTCATTTTTAAACATTGGAAAAATGAATAAAACAATATAAAAAAATTAAAAGAATAAATTAGTAAAATCAGCTGGTTAAAGGCAAAAGTGAAGAGATTTATTTGGAACCTGAGAGTTTGCAACAGTGCTCTGTCCTTTAGTCGATTCGGGGCATTGTAGGAGCTTAAAATGAAGTCTAAATGTTGCAGGAAGCCAGTGCAGAGCAGCTGAAACTGGGTGTACGTGCGCTCTCTCTTCTTGATTCTGGTTAATAGTCGAGCTGTAGGGCTCTAAATGAGTACAGATGATAAAGTCCAACAGTTTGACAGGAAGCTTGTCCTGTATCTTCCAGAATGCACCATTTGCATTGTTTCTACTGCACACTGACATCAGTTCTTTCAGTGCATGGCTGTGTGTGCAAACTGTGTTTGCAGTTGGACCCCTGTGTGAGGAATGGGTGATTTTTCAGTATCAGACAGAAGAGGCAACTGTTTTGTACGAATAACGTACAAAACACCACAAACCGATGGCGTCTAATGTACTAGACAGTTATAAGAGCAGCGGTGGTTGCAGTTGTCCACCAGTGCCCCTACTTCACGTCTGTCGAAGGTTCAACGTTCATCACTTCCTTTGCAAAGTCACTGGGGCTTTGGCTCGAACCCACCTGCCCTAATCAGACGACCACAAGGGGAGCGTCGACGACAAAAGCACGTGCGACACGGGTGCTTGTAAACATGGCGTTATAACGGAGCAGGCCCGCCCCTTCGGCCCATGTATGGAGCTTCCGCTGCGTGGTGGCGCGCCCACGCCCTCGACTCCTGACCAATAGCGCGGCGCGGACGCCAGAAGTGTCGCTCGCTGGATTTTCAGCACCTGGACAGCGACTCGGGCGACACGCCGCCGCGCGACGCTGATTGGCTGAGAGCGAGTTAACGGTACTGCGGGCTCGCGCACGCAGAAAACCGCACGAGCGTCCGCGTGGGAAGAGGCTCAGCACGTTTCCCTCCCGAGTTACAGCCCAAAACAGTGAGCATGTCGGGGCCCTCATACACCAGTTCAACCGTTTAATGCTTCTTTCTGAGCCCTCGAAGTGGACAGAACAGGGAAAAACACCCACATGCGCGGGCAATTACTGCGTTAGCGTGTACCATAGCAATGATTACAGTTTGGCCGTGGAACCGAAAGGCTATTTTATGATAAACGCAATATGAATTAGTTTTTTTTTATTTTATTTAAACATTTGTGCGCCACGCACCTGTTCGCAGTGTGGCGAGTCTGCGTGTTTTTCCTCCCGTGTCTTGTTTTTTTGTTGTTTTGCGTCACACGAGCGCGCGCGCGCGCGCGCCTCCGCCGCCGGCGTCGCCCACCCACCCTCTCCCCAAAACTGCAACAGTTTGACGGAGTTTCAGCACGTGGACGGGGCGGGCACGGCGCGTTCACGTGGCGCAGGATCGACACGAGGCTCGTTAGAGCGGAGAGCAGCAGCAGGAGGAGGAGGAGGAAAACGAGGAGAGGTGCGCGCATTCGCGAGCTAGCGGCCGGAGAGTGAGGAGCACAGAGCCCAAACTACAGAGCCCGGACATGGAGCTGGACGTGGAAAGCGCAGAGTGAGTAATGAAGCGGGGGAACACCGCCGTTATTACATATCAGACAGGATTATAACACAGAGCTGAGCTCAGAGGGTCTTTGTGTGTTTGCATGATGACTGTGGTGTTTTCCGCTCAGCTGCGGCGCTTAAAGAAAGTTGCTCCAACGTAAACAGTTTCTCCCCGATTCCCGAAGTCGCTTCAACTTACGTTTTTAAGAGGTTTTCTTCTCTTTTTCCTGATGTATATGTGATGTATATGTATTTTCATCATTTTTTCTTTTGTACTATTTGTTACTCACGTTTAGCCTATCTATCTATCTATCTATCTATCTATCTATCTATCTATCTATCTATCTATCTATCTGTCTGTCTGTCTGTCTGT
>JBBPDA010000081.1:7141338-7173399 GCA_037974385.1 Arnoldichthys spilopterus | reverse complement strand
GATAGATAGATAGATAGATAGATAGATAGATAGATAGATAGATAGATAGATAGATAGATAGATAGATAGATATTATAATGATGATGATTATTAGTCACTGTCTGGTGCAGACCACTCATGATGTCACTAGCCTTAATGCCCAATGAGACTGTACTACACACTCCGTGCAGCTCCTCTGTAACGAGTGGTGTCTGCGCTTTGGAGCAGCACTTTTCGTTTGACATGTGCGTGCTTGTCTCTCTGCCGCCCATGTACCCTACGTTAGTGTGATCCGCCTGATCATGCAGTACCTGAAGGAGAACAACCTGCACCGCACGCTGGCAGCCCTACAGGAGGAGACCACCGTGTCCCTGCACACCGTGGACAGCATTGATAGCTTCATCTCAGATATCACTGACGGACACTGGGACGTGGTCTTACTGGCCATTCAGTACCTGAAACTCCCTGATAAACTGCTTATTGACCTCTACGAGCAGGTGAGAAAGCTGTGTGCGCCGGGTACAGCTGTGTGATCTAATGTTATTAAGATCATGGCTTTTGCAGTGCTGATACCTGCAATATGCAAACCAGCTTAGTATAGAGGTCTGGCCAATCTGAGTTAAAGATGAGTTTCTGTGGGTGTATTGGTGGATAAAGGTGGTCAGATTACCCAACCAATAACAAGTGTGGTCAGAACAGTGCATGGCATTCTGTAACCATGTGACACTGTTGACATTATATAGCAGTGAGGTTTTAATGTGGGCAGGCACATCTCAGTCATAATACTTAGCAATATGGGATTTTGTCCATGGTTCTAGATGCTCGGTTGAATGTGTTCTGAATATGCAAGCCATTCATCTTTAACCCTTTAACCATCAGGCTTATTCGCCAATCACAGCAAGGCATATGGATTACTTTAAAGCTACTACAAATGGTTAATCACCCCTCTGACCAACATACGAGACAAATATATATATATACACTCTCATCATAAAAGGAACTTTTATATGTGACCATGGGCCTAGAGTAATGCAAGTGATAAATCCATCAACATACATGGAACAATGTGTAACAACAACAAAGGTGTGGCTGAGGCTATCCCATAAGCCTCAGAGTGGATGCTGCACTTGGGTGGCGTTCTCCTTAATTGTTGACATAAAGGCAAATTTACGTGTTACCCAGTCCTTTTAAAAGAGGTACTGGCGATAAACTGGCTGGCTGTTTTGTGCTAGCGGCATGGTGTTTGTGGAGGCTATGTTACTGTAGAACTGTGTTCCCTTCACCATCCACACTTTTACTAAGTAAAATGCTAACACATGTACATATATTCCTTATACACCATGTGACCAACTCACCCAGTGCAATACAACCCCCAGTGGCAAAAAATAGGAAAAACCATTACGCCACATTTGTGACTATATATTTATATACTATATATGTGACTACATACTTTATAGTGACTATAAATTGCTCCTAGTAGGATACTAAGTGGTTTAAACTTATATTTCATGAATATTTTCATGGTAATTTAATAACAAAATTTAAAATGAAAAACATTTGATTTATTTATTGTAAATGACCTCTCGAGGCCCACCGTGTGCAGCCCACACTTTGGGAAACACTGATGTTACTGAATAACAGATCTGTAATAATATTAATGTTTATCTGAAGCTTAGTTAAGCTTGTTGTGTAGATGTTACATGGAAAACAATGCAAACATTCTGAGGTATTGTACAGTTAAAGAGGTTAATGTGTCACTACTGTCAGCTATCTTCAGTTTACTCCTGTTTGAAACACTCTCATTGTCTTTGAGAAGGCTTCAAACATCTACTTTAAGCTCTAAAATGCTGTAAACACCCAAGGTCTGTACTGATCGAGCTATGTCTGAGACATGTGCTCATGACTGGATCTCCAGGTGGTGCTGGAACTGATTGAGTTGAGAGAACTGGGAGCTGCCCGATGTTTACTGACCCAGACAGACCCCATGATCATGCTGAAGCACACCCAACCTGAGCGCTACTCTAAGCTGGAAACTCTGCTCACCAGTCCGTGTTTTGACTCCAATGAGGTAAGTGCTTTAACTGCTTGATGCTCAGTAGGTCAGGTTAGGTTTAAACAGCAGGTCCCCACCTTGCATGACTTTCCAAGCTTTCTTTGCATTCAGAATTCTAGTTTAAACGAGAGGAGTAAGGGGACAATATTTTAAAACAACTCAGCAGTAACTGGGTAAACTGCACTGAGACCACATAAATCATCATTGAGCTGCTGCCATTTAAAATAGAAGCAAAAGCAACACCTCGTAGGGGGGTGGGGTGGGGGGTGGTGGGCTTGAATAGTGGGAACAGTGGTGTTTAAAAGACTCTTGTGCTTTTTGATCTACTTCAAAATCCACTTTACAAAAAGTTCCACTGTTGTAACCACATGAAAATGAACATTTCCCCCTACAAGTCATCTCAAACTACTAAAAACACATGATCCCAGACCATCATTCCTTATTTTCAACTCTGTTGCACACTAGGCTTATCCAGAGGGCAGCAATAAAGAGAAACGCAGGCAGTCTATCGCTCAGGCACTGACTGAGGAGGTCAGCGTTGTCCCGCCTTCTCGCCTCATGGCTCTGCTCGGACAGGTTGGTTCGTCACTCTCCTTTATCACTTAAATGCATAACATACAGAAGAACTAAGCTTGAGCTTAGAAGTGTCATTTAGAAAAGCCTCTTCACAGATATTTCTTAGTGGTGATCAACACACTCTTGTGGTTTGGGACAAAAGAACTTCCTCAGAGTCATTGTTGTTAGATGTTTTTAACAGTGCACCAGTTTTGGAACAAACATTCAAACCATGGCACATGTAAATAGATGCTTATTTTAGATGGAAGATTTAGATTTAGACTGTTTAGTGAGAGTAAGATTAGATGTTTGAAGTGTAGTCTAATAAATTAAGAAATTATTATCAAGGAAGAAGAATACATGCCTTTTAAGAGTAGAGGTGGCTTACTGACCAGTGGGCCAGTGCCCTTTGGAGCCTCTGACTGGCAATGACCTCGTGAGGGCCTCAGACCAAAACGGCTAATGAATTGTGAATATACAAACAACTAAACGAATGAAATTAAATGAGGAGGCCCCACAGATCTTATATTATTTTCAACCCATTGGATACTGTTTGATCTTGTAGACAGTGTGTGCTAGTGACATTACCATTTACCTTTCGATATATGTAGGACAGTGGCGTTCAGCTCTGGCCCTGGAGGGGTGTCCACCTTGTTCAGCTCACCTGTTCATTGCCAGATTTAGTGAGTGTGTTTAAGAAGGATAACTTTCAAACTGTGCTAGACCCCAATCTTCCAGGACTGACGTTGGATGCCCCTTGTGGAGAACTACTTCTGTTTTTGTACACATTTCATTGTTGAAAGAAAAACAGAATTTAAGTTTGTCTATAGGCTTCCAAAACAAAACTTTTACAATGTCAAACAAAAGAAAATTTCAAATTAATTGGGATAATTTCTAGTATAAATAAAAAGTAGCGGTAAGATCTGTGAAGTTATCATGTCCTCTGAACTACTCACTGGAGCGAATCAGACAGTTCACAAGGGCTTTCAGGACTCGCATCCGGTCAGCAGCACATTCATATGACATCAAAAAGGGAACGTCCTCTTTGCCTTTGCAACCCAGTAGCAGTGGGAAAGTTTTTGTCGTGTCAGGAAGAAGACACAAGGAGGTCAAGGGTCAGGTCTAATAAAGACAGATGAGCCTCAAACCCCACAGGTTAAACACACTTTGGACTGCCTGATTACTGGCCCTCCACGGTAAACACATAGAATTTCAGTCTGGACTGCAGGTTGGGGTTAAACAGAGGCAGACAAATGCAAATCTAACATCATACTGTCAAGAATAAGTCAAACAAGCACAGCCAAATTTTTTCACACATTTGAACACTCGTGTGGCCTAGTCCCAATTTTGATGTTGAATCACTTGAAGTGAGGCTAGGATTTTGAGGCTACTCTTCCCTCTGCAGGGCCGTATATGTGAGGGCGCCCTCTACAGGCTACAAGAAACCAAAGCGCTCAGGCAGTTTGGATCATTAGCAGTGTTGGTAAGTAGAACTAGACCATTAGAATGCATTTGTTACTGTATACGCTTACTGACAAGGAACAAAGAACCTAAATAACAGTAGCTTTTTGTTTTCTTAACCTAGTTCCTCTCTTTCTTTCCCATTTGCACCAGTCCACACCCCCACCGTGTGCTTGAAAACATGGCTGTAACACCAGTAAAGAGTGCCCTGTAGACCCACTCCTGATCCTATACTAGTTCCATCTCCTCTTTTTTTCTGCAACCTCTTCTTCCCACACCCTCCTTCTTTTCATTCCTTCTCTTCTCAGTCTCTGAAATGGCAGCAGCACCAGGGTCTCCTGCCTCCAGGCATGTCGATAGACCTGTTCCGGGGTAAAGCCATGATGAAGGACCTGGAAGAAGAGCGTTTTCCCACCCAGCTCAGCCGCCTCATTAAGGTACGGTACCCACAGCAACAGTCAACAGCATTAGCTTACGGCTAGTTCATTGGGTTCTGCAAAGCCCAAGATCACACAATAAAACTGTGTAAGTGAAGAACATTTCACATTCAATCACACTGAATGACTTTTTGTTTTAAAAAATCTAGTCTAAAAAATAAAATTATGCAGAAATAAAAACAAATTAAAAAATCTGTGTTCTCCTGTTACTGAAGCTACGTGTCAGGTGAAGTGTCATTAAAGGATTTACTGGAGATGGCAATGGACTGGTGTCCAGGGGGCTTCTCCATCTTTCACGCTATGAGTACTGGGATAGGCTCCACCCCCATGACTCTAGTTAGGACATGCACTTTGGATAATAGATGGATGATTGGTTCATATAATACAAAAGCAAAAATCACCTTCATCAACTTGGATACAGTGGGCATGACATAAAATGGCCTTACTTGACTGTTGTAGGACCAGTCTTCTAAGGTTTGGCATTGCTATTCCTAACACTCTGCTCAAGGCCGAAGAGCCATGCAGAGCAGCTAATGCCCATCTGTGCAATAAGCCAGTGGCCATCTTGAGTCCAGCTATTCTGTATGTATGGGGGGCAACGGGATCGACTCACGGGCACACACACACACACACACACACACACACACACATACACACACACACACACACACACACTCACCTATAATTGCTTTAAAGGCTCGAGGCTTCCTGTTGTATCTACTCTGTTTCATCCAGTTCATGCTGGCACAAGGCACATTCTGACTGATGCCACCGAAGTGAAGTGTCTGACTCGGGGTGACAATAACTCAGCCCATCTGTCTCTCACTTCCCCATCCACTCTCCCTCCTCTCACAAACAAGATGGACATTTAGACCTTAGCATTGCATTGCTGTGTGGGTGTATGTAAATGCATTTGCTATGGTGGACAGAGTTGATGCAAATTGGCTTGTTCCATTGCCCACACATTGTGTTGCATCCTGATGAGAAGAATAAGCGATTAGCTTGGTAAACAATGCTGGAGCTTCTAGTAAAGTGCAGTTCCAAGCTTTCATACTCATCCAGGCATATACAATACAACAGCGCTTGAGTTAAGTGGTGGTCCTTAAGCTAATAGTTTGGGATGTTTTGATTATTTTCTGCCCATTAGTGAAGTGAAAGTGACTATTTGTTATTGTGAACACACTCCATTACACAATAATACAAGTTCTGCACAACAAAATGTGACCTTGCATTTAACCCATCCACACATGAAACAGCGGGCAGCTACCAACAGAGTCTGGAGAGCAGTGTAGTGGGACAGTACCTTGTTCAAGGGTTCCTCAGTGGTACCTGGGCTGGGACTTGAAAAACTGACTGCTGCTACATGTTTTTTTTTTTTTTGGCAAAAATCTTTGCTACGTGTGCAAAATTTTTTTGGCTTTGCTAAAATTCTTCTTTCGGTGAGCGTATAAACTTTTAAGCAATATATATATATATTTTTTAATCACACTTCTATTACTTGTCTAAACCGGGCCAGTGTGTAAACATAGGTGAACTAGGCAGACGTCTAAGGTGGCTCCATTGCAAAGGTCACATTTTGTTGTGGGGCACTTTGTGTGGTGAGGTGTGTTCACAAGGACAAATAGTCACTTTCACTTCAGAGCAAAAGGTAAAATTCTGTGACACAGTACAAAAATAATTCTGTAATGTAGGATACTCCGTAGCAATCATCATTTATGGTGTGCACTTCTATGCCCTACAGTTTGGTCCAAAATCACACGTGGAGTGTGCACGGTTCTCCCCGGATGGCCAATACCTGATCACGGGATCCATTGATGGCTTCATTGAGGTTTGGGATTTCACTACAGGTAAAATCTGCAAGGTACGTCTGCAAAGTCAAAAGGATACTTCATACACATTTATATGTAATGACTCTTTTAATTAAAAATGCTGTTCAAAGAAGTGTGCAAATCCCTTCCTAAAGCACAGCATATGCCCTTCCTAAAGCACAGCTTAATTACATGACCTCCACATTGAGGATGCATGGATGTCCTGAGCTGGTACTTGGGTATGAAAAATACATTTCCCCATTTAGTGCTGCCTAATTTTCTCTCAGGAGTCTACATGGTTACTGTTGAATTCTCCAAGGTACAAAAATATGGGTCACCTCAACGCTCCGTGACGTCCGGCCGCACGCGTTCACGCATGCCGGCATCCAAAAATAATGTTGCCCGACTTCTTGCAATGCTGTAGCTTTTACAGTAAAAAAAGTTATTAACACATTTTGGCTTTATACTGTTTTTGCAGAACTTTATGGTGACTTCCATTGTATGTGTAGAAGGTTAAGTGAAGGTGAAGTCCTGGACATACAGAAATGTCCTTAATGCTTGAAAGGCACAAGCAGAAAATTCTAATAACTACATCAGTGTTGTTAATAGGGATACATCTAGAAATGTATTGAAACATGTAGTAGGTGTGACCCCAGACTGAGGTTCTAAAGCCCCTTAAACACAAAAAACCTTTTAAATGGTAAACTATTGAATGGCTTTATATTATTTCAATCTGTATTTGGGTCAAGTTCATTACCACAAAATATTTGAGCTTTTTTTCAGTGAAAATAGACTCAGGACTCTGCTGTATCGGTATAGTGTAGTAATGGCTGGTGTGAAGCTGCTTATGAGCTCATTTTTGACATCACAAGTTAGTCTTGAACCTATGGTCCAATGTCCTTAAATATGGTAGATTGATGACCAGAAACCTTTGGCTACAGGGTAAATGTGTGCCAACGCAGGACATCTGTACAGTGCAATTTAACAGTCAAATGACCATGTCTTATGTCTACAATGCCCATCAAGACTCAAGAAGTGAATACTGAAATCCACCTCATGTCTTTCCATGCATCAAATTTAGGCACCTTTACTATCCAGCTGGCCAGATGGCTGGTTGTTTTAAGTCAAGGTTAGATGCTCTTGGAGCATTTTAGTAATTTCTTGGGCATGAAAATAGTATATCCAAAAAAATGAACCAATATATTTTGGGTACTTTTAAAGCAAGGCAGGTTGAAATTAGTCATACTGACAAGCAGCAGGTTAATTTGCATATCAGTTAATGTTTTCACAGTTCAGCGATTCAATACAGAAGTAGAACTACATGTGCAAGCCGTGTTCTTCCTTATTATAACATTTAAAAAAATCAAATGTGATTGTTAGCTTGTGCATTAAAGTTTGGAATTCATATGATTGAGTGAGTGCATGTGTGCTGGTGTTCTTGCTATGTGTAGGATCTGAAGTACCAGGCTCTGGATAACTTCATGACAATGGATGAGGCTGTGCTTTGTCTGGCGGTGAGTCACGACACCGAGATGCTGGCCTCCGGAGCCCAGGACGGGAACATCCAGGTACGTCAAGAATCTGTGCTACTGTAGGCTACAGATAGCTGCTAAATGAATTGCTGGGGGGCAAAAATGTTTTGCCTAGCATAACAACATGCTAAGTTAAAGATTAAAATATAAAAAGGCACAGTATCAATAAAAATCAATAAAAAGACTGTTAATGCTCAAATAAATCAGGACTGGTATCACAAGTGGGTGATTTATTTTTAATAGGTGCTATAGCTCAATAAAAGCACCACCCTGCTCTCACACCACCAACCAACACACTTATTATGATCACAGTTTAACAACAGGAACTGCATCAAATCACCTACTGAATACTACAACAGACACTTGAAACATTCTACACATATCATTTGGGCTCCTTCTATGATCTTAAAGCGACCATTACTGCAGCATGAAAGGTTTACGCCCCATGAGACTGCCAAACACCACCCATCACTCAAACTTTAATACACTGCAGAGTTCAATAATGTTGGCACACTGTGTGGCTTTTGCTGAGGAAGTGGAGCCTTGCTGTAAGAGCTCTCAGCAGTCATCTCACAGGGACAGAAGTGTCTGCGGGCTACCTTTAATTAATGTCGCTCTCCAGTCAATTCATTATTTAACCAGTATAATCATGCAGCATCTAATTACAACTGTGGCCTCACTCCCACTACCAGAGCTAAAGCACCTGAAGGCGTAAAGAGCAAATGTGCACTTAACATTAAAGCAGGTACAGTCCATAGGGTGGTCTGTTCCACATGGTTTCTGTTCTGCAGCATCTCGCTCTAGCTGAATGAATTGTCTCATAAGTGTGTACCCAACTATGAATAATAACAGAGGTATATTTTATTTTTGTGCCTGGGCACAAAGTGTGTTTTCCCAATTCCTTTTGCCTAAAATAAATAGAAAAGTCCTGTTGTTCCACAAAGCCTTTGCTTCTGTGCTCAGGGCAATGACATTTTGAAATGTGTCTGTTTTCTAGAACATTCTCCATTAAATTGAAATGCTAAGTAGACTGTGAGAACTATCCAGAGGTTTCTAGAATTGTCCAGAATGTTATAGAACTTTCTGGAATCTTTTAGAATATTATGGGACTGTCCAGAAAAGATAAAAATTCACCTGTTTTGCCACTATAGATACGACACTTTTGTGGGCTGTGGTCATAAAATCAAAGTTTCTGATGAGAAGAGCTGTTTTTATGTTGGATTTAGGCATATGGAGTTGAAACATAACACTAGGAACAAGAATTGTGAAAACATTGTGTAATCAATGCATTTATCCTTAAAGCCCATTTTCAGTTTCTAAACGCAGAGCTGCCCTTGACTGGATTTTTTTGTTGGTATACCACTCAACTATAGCAACAACACTGCTACATACCTACCATATATATATGCTACCATGCCACTACCATGTCAATGTCACAGTTCTGAATGGCCAAGCACCCAAATAATACCTGAACAATAGAAGCCTATGGTCAGAACCTGACCAGTGATGGAAGGGGTCCATGGCAGCAGATGGACTACAGTCTGTAACTGTACATCTAGTGAGCCTAGATGGACCTCATGAGCAGTGGTAGCCTATTGATTAGGGATTTGCCCATGCAATTAAAAAGTCCCAGCCCAGGTAACACTACCCTTAAGCAAAGTACCGTCCCACTACGTTGCTTCACATAGCTGCCTGCTGCTCCACGTGTGGATGGATAAAATGCAGAGGTCACATTTCATTGTGATGCACTTTGCCTGATGGGGTGTGTTCACAGTGACGGTCACTTTCACTTTAAAGTGATCAGTAAGTGTAAGTACAAGAATATAATGTAATGTATTAACTATCAGACCACTACCACAGCCCACCATAAGCCAACTAAGAGAGGGTCAGCTACACTTACTACAAAAACAGACAATTTCTCTCATTTCTGACATGATTGTTTTGCTCTCACCAGCTTTGGAGGCTGCACAACGGACAGTGCTTGCGTCGATTCGAGCGGGCCCACAGCAGGGCAGTCACCTGCATCTGCTTCAGCAAGGACAGCAGTCAGCTACTGAGTGCCTCCTTTGACCACACCATCAGGTTTACACATGCTATTAGTTCTCTTCGTTCCTTTGGTTGACTCTTTTCTTTCTCACAATTTACACAGGGGAGGATGATAAAAGGGCAGTCTGGCTCTCACAATGAGGCTCATAACAGTCTGTTTTGTGCAGCTCCCCTGGGGGTTTGTGTGAGCACTGCATTTAATCTCTTTTTGGAGCTCAAACTGTTTGACACACTCCACTTTGAGATTTGGGAGTTGATTTCACACAAATCATGAGCACATATGGACACAGTTAAAGGGACAGCAGTTTGGTGCGTGTTTGTTTTAAAATTTCATCCAAATCCTTTGGGTTTTTCCCATCTGGCATTTTTACAGCCTTCAGGTGAACAAAAACATGAAGGCACCCACTGCAACCAGGGTTTACATTCTTCTCCAGATCATTCTGGAGTCATCATTGTCATGATCAAGCTGGTATGACAGACAGAGATCATAGCTTACCATTTTTCCTACTGACAAGTCTATACTGAACTTTATGATTCAAAATTAGAGTCAAGTTTGCTAGGATTATTAACTGCCACTGACTCTATTTACTACAGTGCTACACTGTTTCATCTGTGTTTGACTCACATACAACTGGGCTCCCATTTGTTGTTCTGACCCTGCCTTTTCTTATTAACTCAATAATGCCCAACACACATCTGAAACCATCACTCTGACCCCAAGCTGAATCTTATGCCAACAGAACAATCGGTTTCAACTAATTTAACATTGTTCAACAAAACAATTGATAAAACAAGCTGTATGGAAAGCAGCATTAATCATTAACCTAAAAACTACCACCATTATCAGTCAGGAGTAGCTAATCTTATATGTAACATGGTTGTTACATGGATTATTCTGAGTTTTGGCGAGTTGCAATATCATGCAACTTGCATATGTCCAGAGAAAACCACTTATCCCATTTTTTAATTTTCGATTTAGATTTTTCTACATCAACACAGCAGCTGGTCTTTACACTGTGTGAAACTTTCATGATAAATCACTTGTTCTAAAATGTTCTTCCATGAACTTACATTAGAAATAAGGAACGTTTTTGGCTTTTCCTGAAAAGTTAACATTATGTAGATACTTTTTTTCTTTTTTTTCTTGGACAGTGACAATATACTACCATGTAACATGACTTGGGGGTGTGTTCACAGAGTTGCCACAACTGAGAGCAGCCTATTCAAACTGCTGTTTCACCCATAAGCTCCCACTGGAGTGTTAATATGATCCTGAACACATCTTAGGCCTTTCAGATTGCAGCGTGACAAGCTTTGGGGAGCTCTGATTGACAAATAGGAGAATGCTGAAATACTTTAACAGAACAACACAAGATTTTCCAACACATTTTACTTTTTATCTCATTTTGCACACACTTTCCACCATTTCCCAGTTTTAGCAGGACACATAGGAATCCTGTTTTACTAATAAGCTGCAGGGTTCTGAGTGTCATTCTTGAGAGCTCGTCCTAGAGCCCCCGGGATTCAACAATTTCTTCGCTCCAACTGACTTGCGTGTTAGCTAATTATCACAACTGTTCTAGAACAAATTGTACTCCAAGACCACTGGAATGGCTTGTTCGAAATCACAGTGCATAGGTAGAACCCACCGGAAGTGGCAGGCGTGGCTGGTTGTCCTTTTGAACAACAGGTTAAATGACTTGTAACAACAGCAGAACCCTTCTAGGTGCTATGTACAACCATTTTTAGCAAGTTTTCAACAATTGGTTTCTCACCATTGAGAAAAATCAATTAACCCATGCAAACAAAACCGAAGCATCCGAGTGGTTCTTTGGGAACTTTTATTATTCTACGAGTCATTCCTTTATTTTTCGTACACCTGATGAATCACAGAGCTTCTTAGTCAGTTGACAGCATAGTCGAATGTGCCTGATGTGGCTGCTAGACCGTGGCAGACTGATGCAAAAGGGGAGGAGGAGTAGCTGAAAGGAACCCATCCCTCAGTGCACAGCGTCATTTGGAAGATTTCGAGCACATGTTTGCACCCAGTGTCTCACACTCCTCTCTTTCTCTCGCTCACGCTCATAATGTCCGGACTGCGGCAGTTTCTGCAGTGTCAGTGCTACTCTCGTGTGTGCGTGTGGGTGGAAGGAAGTGTGATTTTCCACGTGCGCGGGCTGGGGGCAGAGACGGATCAAGTGAGAGAGTAGATAATATGTTTCTATTCCTATCTCAGACGCCCAGGAAAGCAGGAGGAGCTGACGGGTGCAGATGTTTCGCTGTGCCTATTCCTTAGAGAGAGAGGGGAAGGCGAGGAGGAAACGGCAAAGCGCTGCCGTGGTTGGCTTTTTATTGACAAACAAAGGCTCCTCCTCGCTCGTGCAGAATTGGGTTTGCGCGTGAGGGGACACGTGAATGCCAGACAGACGTCACACGCTGATGTATAAGCTTTTCTACTGGGGCTTTGTTGCGTCTTCCGCTCCTAGAAGGTGGCACATGGGTGGTGCATTAGCTCCAAAGCAGTAAATGTGAGATTTATGGCATTTGGGGCTTTGTAGAAGGGGAAAGCTGCAGTATTAGCCACTGTGCTTTTAAATGAGCTATGACTTTAAGCACAATTTAGGTTGGTCTTCTGAACGAAACATTTTAATAATTAATTGAATAACCCTAAAAAAGGTTGTGATGGGACTTCAGTGCATTTAGTCTAGGTTATGATTAATTTAGACCTGGGAAACTGTCCCTTAAAGTGTAAGAAAAGGGTCCGTGCAGGTTGAGCTGTGAATTCCAGGTTAGCAGGGTTCATCATTTTCAGTAGTTGGGTTAGGAAAAATGGGGTTTTGATGCTGAACGTGTTAAAGAAGTACAAATTATTTACAACCGTTGTTAAAATTCCTCAGACTTCATGGACTGAAATCAGGAAAGATGCTGAAGGAGTTCCGAGGCCACGCTTCCTGCATCAATGACATTATCTTCTCGCACAATGGCCAGTACATCATCAGTGCCTCAGCAGACGGCACCGTCAAGGTAAACCTGCATCCCATTTGGCAAATAAAACCTGCCGTGTCTATTGTGTCCCTTACAACATTGGCTCGTTGCCCTTTCTCAGATCTGGAACACGAAGACGGCAGACTGCACGAACACCATCAAAACACCAGACGTCCCAGGGGGAGCAGACATCACAGTTAACAATGTTGTTCTGGTACCCAGGAACCCTGAGCACTTTGTGGTCTGTAACAGGACCAATACAGTGGTCGTCATGAACGTACACGGCCAGGTAATCCAACAATAAACGTCTTCCACCAATAGTAGGGCTGCACAATAAATCATCGGTGTCTGCAGTACTATCACAGAAGGCTGCAATACACAAATGAACCTCAGAACATGTTTGAACTTTCATGGGAAGGGATGGGGCTATGCTGTTTTAAGGTAAATTAGAGGATATATGTAAATGTGTTGGTTTTTGTGACATCACAAAGTCTGTTATTTAAAAACCGGCTGTTGAATAAACTTAGTTACCATATATGGAGTGTGTGGATAGTGAAGCTTCAACAATACAAACATGCTTCAAGCTGATATGGGCCCTTTAATATACTGAAAAACATCACAATCGTATTATGTAGCAGTACGGAGCAGTGGTGGTGGTGGGAGGGTGAGGGAGTTGCCCCTGTGATCTGAAGATTGCTTGTTCAAATCCCAGAACATTACAAGTACCACTGAGGTCCCCATGAGCAAGGTACTGTCCCCAAGCACTGCACCCGTAGTGAGTAATGCCCATGTCAGCTGCCCACTTGTTTCTAGCCTGATGGGTTAAATACAGAGGTCACATTTGGTTGTGGTGCACTGTGCACGTCTCAATCCGTCTCAGCCTCCGGGAGTTACACCAGCAATTTGTCAGAAAAGCCTGGTATTTAACACTCTCCGCAGCGCACCTGATCAAAGGATCCAGCTAATTAACAAGAGCGTGCAAAACATCAACAATGGCTGGGCTGGAGAGGGTTACCGATGACTTAATGCAAAAGTCAAGGACAGGAGATGGGAGAAGAGCTAAGGGAAATGTGTACTGTGCACTGCTCTATGCAATTCTGTTTACAATGACAAATAATCACAGTACTTATATTTTGTGCACATTGTGCAGCCCTAATTGGTGCTATATAAGTGCCTTAGTGTTTATCCTATAAACACCTCTGTACACTTGATTGGGTATTCATGAAGCAAAGAAAACAGAAAACGACGTTTTTTTCTACAAAAATGCCAGGATTACAGACTTCTGTCTGAAGTAGCTGTTCCTTGCCCTGTTCCAATAGGAGGAATTTCAGGACAAAGTGAGCACTGACCACCAGAAATTTCCCTTAGCTCTTCTCCTATCTCCTGTCCTTGACTTTAGCGTTAAGTCATCGGAAACCCTCTCCAGCCCAGCCAGTGTTGATGTTTTGCACGCTCTTGTTAATTAGCTGGATCCTTTGATCAGGTGCGCTGCGGAGAGTGTTAAATACCAGGCCTCGTCTTGTGCTTTTCTGACAAATTGCTGGTGTAACCCCTGGGGGCTGAGACGGACGTCTCTCCCACTCATTCCTTCGCTCGCTTGCTTGCTGACTCACTCGCTCTCTGAACCCACTTCCTCCTCCTCAATCTTTCACTCCATCTGCTCTCTCGCTCGCTCCCTCTTCCTCTGTTCTTCCCTCTCATCATATCTCTCTGGCTCTCTCTCCTTTCACTTTCCTAGGTACTGCGGAGTTTCAGTTCAGGTGTGCGTGAGGGGGGAGATTTTGTGGGCTGCACGTTGTCTCCTCGTGGAGAGTGGATCTACTGCGTGGGAGAAGACTTCGTGCTCTATTCGTTCAGCACCATCACCGGCAAGCTGGAGAGAACTCTCACGGTAATGGCACACGCTAGGTTCTGACATCAATAAATTTGTGAAAGTGAGGCATATGGGAAAAAAATGTAGATTAAAAGAAATGAGTATACTGTATTTACAGTATTGGTGAGATGGGACAGTAAAGGCACTGTCCCTGCAAAGAAATCACTGTCCTGTACTTCCAGTATTGGTGGGATGGGACAGTAAAGACACTGTGCCTGCAAAGAAATCACTGTCCTGTACTTCCAGTATTGGTGGGATGGGACAGTAAAGACACTGTCCCTGCAAAGAAATCACTGTCCTGTACTTCCAGTATTGGTGGGATGGGACAGGAAAGACACTGTCCCTGCATAGAAATCACTGTCCTGTACTTCCAGTATTGGTGGAATGGAACAGTAAAGACACTGTCCCTCCAAAGAAATCACTGTCCTGTACTTCCAGTATTGGTGGGATGGGACAGTAAAAACACTGTCCCTTCAAATAAATCATGGTCCTGTACTTCCAATTATGTCTTTACTGTCCTGTTGCACCATACCAGGTTGGCCATGACTCCTACTGCTATTTTGACTATCTTTGTAGATGCTTTGTAGCTAATAATCTTGTTTTGAATAGATATTCAACAATTTTCCCCAATATGATTAGCAACTGAGCTTCTCCAGACAGTTTGTTAATTTGTGGGTAAGCACTAATAAGCATTTGTAGAAACAACTAAAGGGGATATTCAAAGTAAAAACATTTAGGCAGCTGCCAGCACTATGTATATTAAATTACAGTAAACATTATGTAAAATTGCAAAACCCTGTGGATTAAACCAACATAAAGGAATAAGAGGTGCCAAAGTTAAAGAGTGAACATGTATTAGTCTGGCAGTCGCTTCAATTTGTCTTCTACTGAACGTCTGCTTTGTTTGGCCTTGAAATTTTATGCTATTCCCCAAATACACAAAAATGTCCCCCTCCACAGGTGCACGAGAAAGATGTGATTGGCATAACCCACCACCCTCACCAGAACCTCATTGCCACCTACAGCGAGGATGGCTTGCTAAAGCTGTGGAAACCCTGAAGCCCTTCCACTCAGCAGCGTACGTGAAATGAACTATAGTCTACGTTCGTGTAGTGGTTCGGAGTCCTGATTCTGTGGTACCCCTCTACATACAGGTCTTTGGAGTTATGCATCAGTATTTAGTCTGACATTTGGAAGTCTTCCATTTGGTGACAGGTCAAACTCATTTTTCCAACAAATTAAAAGAAACGGTGAAAATAAATCACACAACAACAGCTACTTCAGCTTAATCTGCATCTAGTCTATATTCCATCACCTGTAGATCACTCCAAAGGTGTCTAGATCCACTAAAAATGGGAATTCAGTCAGGTGAAGGTACCACAGTCAACACTGCTGAAGTAAACCAGTCAGGCTAACTTGAAATTGGTTGCAGACTGGCGTGAGGACGGCTAAACAGATTTAGTGACCTAGGCCATGAAAGGAAACCAAAGAGCGTATGGGATGTCTGCATCACCCTCTCTTTATAAAACCACCTGTCCTCCATTGCATGAACATAGGGACATATTCGTTGTGAAGGGATCTGTAGTGTCGTCAGTGTTGGTATATGCATGCCAGTTGTAGCCAAACCCAACTACACATACTGGTTTTTCTTCCTGACGGTGTCTTGATTAGACATAGCCTTCATGCACCTGCGGTGGCATCACTTAAGGTTATTGTGTTCAAGCAAAGAACAAAATGCAAAGTGTAAAAGCTCTGAATATGAAAGGCCTGTGGCTGTTTGACCAGCCAGGACACATGGCTCCCCAGTACGATACAGAGCAAGTGAATGAAAATGAAAGTTTTTCTTGAGTTTGCAAGACAGTGACCAGAGACAGACCCCAGTGTTAGATCTACTAATGAACATTCTCACTGGGTCACATGGTTAAATGTTCTAGTTCAGTTTAATCCGGGTGTGAAGGCTTAGTGTGTTTTAACACTCAACCCCACACTTGCATGCAAGTTCCCCTTGGTTATGCAACAATGGAAATAAGCTGTGTGTGTAACGTATCTATTAGGCTTAGGTTTGGGTATTTACACAGTGCAGACATTGCTCTCATTTCTGTTTATGGACACTGGGTCAAGGCAATTTTACTGTGTAAATTCATTACGTGGCATTAGGTGCTGAAAAAAGAAGTGATCAAAAATGGTCAAAAGTGAAAATGGACATGTTTTCCTTCCGTTATGATGCTTGTTTATATTCAGTAGTTTTATCCAGATTTTTTATGGCCAGTGCCAAAACAGTTACTAACTTAGTTGTACAAATGAATGTCGCTGCATGTTTTGTGAGAAATTGTCAACAGTGTAATGGTTGCATTTCAGATTTCCACCCTAATCAACATTTTGAAACGAAGGCAAAAAGTATTGTGCATTTTTAGTGCATATAGGATCTGTGGTGGCCTGTACGGGCCACTGAGGCCAGGTTCAGTCTCAGGTTGCCAGAGTTTTTCTGCCATAAGCTTCATGGTTCAATAAAGACTCAATTTTCCTACTTGTGTTTCTACTTGTGCTACTTTCCTACCATTTTTACTTAAACCGTAACTTTGTTTATTCAGATATCATGAACAAATTCTCATTTCCTGTCAAAAGACTCCAAAAACCACTTAGCACAGGTAACAGGGAAAGATTTAATTTATAAATTAAAGTACAAATGTTTACATTATTGGTCCTAATAAAACTGACCCTAACATGGCACTCAAGAAACAAAGACTACATTTTTCACAGATTCATAAAAGTACAATTTTACACACATAAAAAGCTAACAATGCTGGACATATTAAAGAGTTTTTTGCACGCAATGACTCTAAGCCATTTGTGTCCTTCACTGCAAAATAAAATTTTGTAGGAAGTATACGATCATCTCTTTATATATTTACTAAGGCCTGACAAGTTAAGAAGTTGGCTACAATTGTGTTTGAAAGTTTGTGAACCCTCTATAATTTTCGGTATTTCTGCATGAAATCTAGCTAAAACATCAAATTTTTTCTGCAAGTGCTAAATGCTGATAAAGAGAAGCCAATAAAACAAAATAAAATAAACCTGTTCATTCATTTACTGAGGAAAATAATCCAAGATTACAGATCTCTGAATGGTACGTGAACCTCTTGGACTAGCACTTAATTTGAAGGACAAATTAGAATTAGGTGTTGTCAACCAATGGGATGACAATCAGGTGTGAGTGGGCACCCTTATTATTTAGAGAAGAGGGATCTATCAAAGATCAATGATTAAGTGTATGGCACAGGCACAGCTTGCTAAAGCTTAAGTCAAAGTCCTTAACAGAAATGATGTGGAAGGACACTGAACTGAGAAAACCTACCAACATCCCAGAGCTGTAGGTTAAAATCCCACCAAGTCAATGTCCAGGACTGATCAACAGTTACCAGAAACAGTCAGGAGTGTTATACCACAAAGTGAAAGGTTCACTTAATTTTTTCACTTGTCAACATGCATCAGTCCTTTTTAAATCTACTTTTAGGACTTTATGAATTACAAAAACTTCTAAAGGGTTCACAGACTTTCCAGCACCACTGTATGTTATATTTGGCAGACAAACAAAAGACCTTCCTGTAAAGATGATAAACATGTTTGGAAACAAAATTCTCCAAAATTTTGCAGTGATATCTGAAGAAAATAATTAGAATTAACAAACAAGAAAGAGACTGAGGATAATTCTGAAATGATAAATCATTTTGCAATCTCAATCACAGGAAAAGGCTACTAATAAATAAAAAATGTCAGTCAACTTATTGTGCAAATGCTGCTACACATAAAAAAAATGCTTGACATTTAAATAAACAAGGGAAATTCATGGATATTAGTTAATGGTCGTATTTCAAAACACTGACAACTAAGCAGGCACAGGTCTTTTACCAAAGAGGCAAGGGTGTGTGGTATTGACTGCAAGTAGCAGCACTCTTAGAAAAGGCCGTTCTACTGATCTTTGATTACCTCTCCACATTGTCATTTCTTTCACAGCCCTCCCAGCGTCTCTACACCAAACACTTTAAAAATGTAATGCTGCACTCAGACATTTGTGGAAAACCTTTACCTTTTTCAAAGTAGCATGGCACACTAGACATCACAGTGAAAAATTACAATGGCACGTTAAAGAGAGCACAGAGCACGGCTTTCTGTAGCTTCTGTATTTACTATCAAATTCAAACCATCAGTCCAACATGGCAGCTCTGTGCTTTCCCTTCAGCCAGCTGCATTGAGATGTTCCACAGATATCTGAGCACACTTAACAACTAGTAGATCTTCTGAATGAGTGCCTCTCCAAAAGAATTTGGATTGTACACTTACTATTTTTCCAGTTACAAAAGAAATAGGTCCCATAACTGCCCATAAGGCAATTCAGGAGAAATCTGCTTGATTAATAAACATGAGCTCTGATCTTACTCTTCAAATTGTAAATCTATTAGTTATAGAAATGGAAGAGGAGACAAAAGAAGGCTGATTAACGCAAAGGCAGCCTTATGAGGTTTGACACTGTACCCCTCCACCAGGGTGGAAGTCCTCCTCATCTTCAATGTAGTGGTATTGGCGACGCTGATGGGAGACGTCGCAGTCCTCAAGGTCAGCATAAATATAGAGGTCGTCGTCCATGCTCTCTGGCTCACTTTTCTCTCGTGTGTCGGGGAAATACTGCTCTAGTTGCTTCAGTTTGTTTAAGGGGAGAAAGTTTGCCTCTGGGAAGACAACCTGGCATAAAGAAGCAGAGTTTTTCATATTAATGTACAGAATCACTTTTTAAGTCAGGCAGCCCCACAATCTTTATGTGCAAAGCAGATATCTGAAAGTACATTAGAATTTAGGATAAGATACACACACAGACACATACATTTTGTCCAGTCTGTACTCACATTAAACGAGATGATGAGCCGGCCCTTTTCGAATGGTCGACGGTGCATAGGCATCCCTTCATTCAGCACACACTTCTTATCTCCTGGTCTGATCAACTTGCCTGCAGGAGGAATGAGTAAGAAAAATATAAATAGGTGGTAACTAGTGGAAGGTTAGAGCTTACGATTACTTCATCTAGCAAACGAAAATGTGCATTTGTTCGTGCGTCTTGGCTCAGGTTTAATGACCATAATTTCAAACCACATCACTGGATGACCAAACCCATCTAAATTCAGAATTTCTTCACAACATTTCTATTACTATAACTATGATCTTATGACCACATTTAGATGGGTTTGGGAACTACTCATATCAGTTGGTACTTACATACAAATCAGCTGTATTATTTTGGCCATATAGCTTTTTTCTGATTTGCCTAAAGAAGTCATGAATATTCACAGAAGCAGTAAATCGGTCAATGTGCTATTTGTATATCTGGTGAGGAATAAAAAACCTCTGGACCTGTAAAGTAATGTAAGGTCGCATGAGGAAAAGTGGGCACACCTGGATGTAGAAACAATAATGCTTACCTGGATGAGACGTTATAAGGAGAGTTCTGTTGTCCAGTGTCTTGACGGGTTTCTGGAAACCACACAATGACTCCACAAGCTGAATTTCCATAGTCATGCTGAGGTCCTCCTCTTGTCTGTGTGAAATACATTTACAGAATAATACAGCGTTAACTTTGGCTTTTACACCTCATCGAAGGTTAATAAAATAAACTTAAGACTTACACATATACTCTTGTAGTTTATGAATAGTTGTGCTACGTCTTAAAAGCATGCCACGTGGTTCTAAACCATGCTTACCTCCTGAACACAGAATGGTCCTTCTGGTCTAAGACGATAATGATATCCCCAGGTTCCAGACCAGGCTCCTGGTCCCCTTCACCATGGAAAACAATCTTTTGTCCATCTTTCATCCCTGTCAAACAAAACATGGCCCTTAAGACACAACTTGGGTCTCTTTATAAATACATTTCCCTCCTTAACCTAGAGCGTGCAATGTGTGTCCTCAGTCTGTGTTTTTCACTTATGTCTTATGTGATCAGAAAGAGCAGAAAGTGACAGTTTTAACAAAAGAGTAGTTTGTTATAAACATGTTATAAATGATATAGTAGCATAGCGCCCAAGACTTACCTTATCTGTTTCTCTGAGGAAACCACGTAATGACTCCCCAATGTATACAAGGCACTACAGTCAATGCTAAAAGTATTTTGAAAACCCTCACCTTTATCAATGTGCACTTCCAAGATCTTTTTTTGCCGCAGAATTTTCCGCCCGGTACAGGCCTTGCAACGGTCACGATGGCTCAGACGTTGGCCTTGGCCGTGGCAGCCTCCGCAGATGGTGGAGATCTGTTGTACCATGCCAGGAGCCAGCTGATGCAGCCTGACCTGTACCCCAGTACCTCTGCATGACTGACACATCTCCACAGCACCTTTACGCCCTCCGCGTCCTGAGCAGTACACAGTATGCGTGTTACGACTAAGTGAAACCATGACTCCCCATACATTAAATAGATCATACGTCCTACCCATTACTAGACACATTCACACACTTTTTTGAGGATCGTTACCTTCACATCTCTCACAGATGACATTTTTCTGTACAGCCAGTTTTCTTGTGGCTCCATTATACAGGTCCTCCAAAGTCACTGTTAACTGATGCACTACATTCTTACCTTTGAATGGAAAGAAGCATGTGATCACATTATTGCTGATTTCAGCCCCAGACTCAGCTCTGAAAATTATTCTACATTACCACAGTTAAAAGACTCTGAAGACTGCACTGACCCCTACAGGTCCATGTGATAAATGACACCAATATTGTTTTGTTTTTTTTGACTACATAATGTTAATTTTTCTTTTTAATTTTCACATTCAAATTTTTTTTCCTTTTTGGATGAACAAAATGTTTTATACAGATCATACTACTGCAGTGATATACGATGTATTACGCTGTTACCTGTCAAAGCTATACTGTGCTATATAAAACAACACGCTCTGTAGAGGAGGTTTGATTTTGCAAAAAACTCTTAAGGTATTGAAAAATACAGCAAGAATGTTCCATAACATTGACGAAAAAGTGATCTGAGTCTCTGTCTTGAAATTTGTATGCCCTTAAAATTACACAAATATTCTATGCAACACCCTACTCAACAGGTATGGGATAAACGGCTCATCTGTGAAGGTAAATAAGTAAACTAATCTATTCCTCTGTATATTTGAAGACACAAACACTTCCCACATGAAGCACTTGGCCCTTGTACCAATGAGGCCTCAGATAAACCATAACCCAAAGTACAAACAAACTAACCCCAAAAGTACAAAAGACATAAACCAAGAATTTTTTTGTTGTACTTTAAACTATTTTAATCCTTTTCTTCACATCATTGTTGAACACAATTAATATTTCAAATTAACATAACATCGACTCTGGTGGGACTCGAACCCACAACCTTTGAATCACATCTCAAGTGCCTGACTAGAAGTCCAATGCGCTATCCATTGCGCCACAGAGCCACCTGCTGACTAGTCATGGGAAATAACTCTGAGACTGCGGAGTGTCTCTAAATTCTTTGGCTTACCAGCAGTTCTTGCTGGATGATTACAAAAGGTTTAGTGATCTATAAACTGCTTCTTTTTAAGATAATCCTAAAGCATTATTAGCTTAGCTTACATGCTACTCTGAACATTTACCCTACTGTTACTAGGCTAAGACATTATGATTGGCCAGATTTTATTTAATTTCATGCAACTACAATATCAAAAATGACAATGTATTTGTTTAGCAAATGGTGTTTTTAAGATTCCTCCTTTTATAAATAATTAAAACTGCAGATTAACTCTTAAAATAAACATTTACATTTATACAAAATAAACAATGTATGTGTACCTGTTATTGTCTTGTGGTCTTGAATGACATAAATAAACTGATGCCTTCTCTTGACAAATTGATTACTAGTCATACAATATATACTTGTTGTCTTAGTGATCACAGGACTGTCCTTATAAGAAAATCAGGTACCTCTCCTCTCTCTGTGCATGCGACTCCCTCCCCCAAAGAACATGTCAAAAATGTCCATCGGGGAGCCAAAGCCACACCCTCCACCTCCATTGCCACCTTCCTTGATGGCCTTCTCTCCTCCTCGATCATAAACTTCTCTCTTTTTAGCATCCGATAGCACCTCGTAGGCTTGAGAGATCTGTTTAAACTGTAGAGAGAGAAGCAAACACATATACTCAGATCATTTCAAAGCAAGAGACACTATGACCCCATTTACATATGGTCACTTCATGCATCTAGAGTATCAGGATTAAACCTGGACAGATAGAGCCACATAAAAATGCGCCATAGCAGCATTAAAAAACAGATATAGATCCAAACACTCAAACCGGAAGGTAGTGTGAGACACACTGGAGCCACACAGACCAGTGTAGATGTACTGGTCTCTCCATGACTTGCCCAACAACAAAGCCCCCGGCTTATGGAAAAGACCTACCGACTGCCTGAACTTAATACAGCACCACTTCTCCTTCAGTTCATGTCCCAACATGATTTTCTCATCGTTTAATTCCGTTACTCACTTAGGATGGGCCAGTTGGCTCAAATAAGACAATCGCATGGTTTAACTTTGTCATTTTTCACAATCTCACTACAGTACATTTTGTTTCAGTGAATTTGACTTTAGCCTAGTGTACATGCATGTGGCCTCGTGTTTTCATGATACAATCCAGATACTAGATGCATGAAGTATTTCCCCATCCCCTGACTGGCTTCTGACTAAATCTAAGCTGCACCCTGAAATACTACTAAACCATGACAGTTGAACAGAAAATGAAAGACTTATACACCCCTAAGAAATCATTCACTTACCTTCTCCCCCTCAGTTGGATTTTTGTCTGGGTGGTATTTTAAGGCCAACTTGCGGTAGGCTTTTTTCAACTCCTCAGGGCTGGCATTGGGTTTTACACCCAAAAGGTCATAAAAACCGGTCTCTTTCACCATTCTGCCGACTAAGTAGATTTAACTGTAAAAAAAGAAAGCACACACATTTCTACATTTCTTGTTATCAAGCTACCATATATGGCTTTACTAACCAAGCATGACATCAACAGAGCAACTTGTGTTCTCCAGTATTTAATGTAAAATGAAAGTGACTGTCATTGTGAAGCACCACAATGAAATGTGACCTCTGCATTTAAGCCATCACACGTGGACAGGTGGAGCAGCAGGCAGCCCGGAGAGCAGTGTTAACAGGACTTGAACCTGTGACCTTCAGCTCACAAGGGCAAGGCCAAATTTCGCGGTCCACCTTGTGTGGTTGTGTTCACAATGACAAATAGTCACTTTCACTTTACAATTCACATGCAGTGGCTGTATTTCATGAGTAGGTACAAAGAATGGCAAATAAAATAGTGAAATTTAGCTCAGATGGGCAAAAATCACTCCAAAGGTATTCAGACTAGAGCTGTAAGAATTCGCAAATTTCCATGTAAATGCTTCAAAACAAATCAAGACAAATGTGAGCTGGTGTGGAAGGAATCAGTGTGTTCATTAGTGAAGTTGCTTAAAGGTCGAACTACAGGCTCCAAAGCAGTTAAGCTAGCCAAGCAGTCAACCACTTATCAGCACAGATAATGTGCTCTTGCCAAGCGTGTTAACATTCAGATAAACTACCAGTGTAAAACCAGCGTCGCTTCGGAGGGTTTATGGTGTTCACGATGGGAAGTGCTGCCGGCTAAGGTAACTGACGTTAGCTTAGCGTCGGCTCGTTAACGTTGGCGAGCTGATAGCCAGCAAAGTTCACTTTAAAAACATTTTAAAGTCGTTAAGACGTTATTGTGTTAAGCTAAATTAACCTAAACTGTTTTTTTTCTGTGCTCAGACTGCTTGAGCTGGGCATAAATGCTAGGGCACTTTAGCCAGCTAACCGAGCTTGGCTAAGCTAGCTCCTTCCGCGGTCTACAGCCGATACAATGTAATACTGTAACTTAGCCGGTAACTTGGACTTTATAGCATGTCGCGGATACCAGATGAATAATACAGTTTCACCAGAATATCTCTTACTGTGAGGGAAAGTGCTGGCCGCGCTGTTCTCATGGAAGTGTGTATGGTTCCTCTCCGGCCAAGCACAAGCACAGGAACTTCCAGAAGCTTCTAACGCGACTCTCCTCGTCAGCTGCTACTGAGCTGAGCAGGGTATTGCCCAACGCTTGGAAGATGTTCAGCTAGTGGGCATGCGCAGTTTAGCCGGCACGGTTACCTCCTCTCACACGTTTGTGTGTAATTTACCATTCATAAATAATTAAAATCATTAAAATAAAAATAAATATTAAATTAGTTATTTATTTTAATTAATTAAATTCGAAATAATAAATTCATAAATAGTTTAAAATCTAAATATTAATTTGATGATCACTAATTGTAATAACTTCTAAACTTCTAAAAATCTACATATTACATTTATTCGTCTAGGTGCTCCGGTTTCCTCCCACTGTACAAAGGCCTGCAGTAGGTTGATTGCATACTCTAAATTTCCCGTAGGTGCGAGTGAGCCACCATCGATGCTAATCACTTGACATTTCAAGACTGGACTGCAGCTCTCTCCTGGTTGCTCTTCCTCTGAAGGCCACAAGTCCTCTACAGCTCAGCATGCAGCAGGACGTCTGGTCTTCAGTACACCTAAATTCTCACACACCACCCCTGCGCTGAGAACCCTTCACTGGTTTACAAAGCCCAAACTGGTCCAACCTTCTGTTTACCCATCTGCAATGATCAAACCACGGATAACAGCTCGCCCTCTCACCACCTCATCCTCAGTCTGACTGGACAACCCCCTTCTCAAAACTCGAACACAGACATCAAGACTCGTCTCAGTGTTGGCTCCGTGCATGTTAAAGTAGGCATTTTTTTTACAGATGCAGCGATCTGATACCGATATCAGACATTGGCCCAATACTGGCTCAAACAGCTGCATCAGGATTAGGTACTGGTAACCATAGACTGATCCATGGGGCCGCTCCATTCAAAGTTGAGCACTATTCAGTACGAATGCCCATCAGCTCTTCATATCGACCATGCTTCATTTACGTCACCTACCCAAACACGTAAGTCCTATGTATTCTGGCAAAATTACGTCACATATCAGTGCTTCTCGTGTACAGCTTCGGTGACGCCGGACAAAAAAGTGCGACTCCGGTGGGACTCGAACCCACAACCTTTGAATCACATCTCAAGTGCTTGACTAGAAGTCCAATGCGCTATCCATTGCGCCACGGAGCCACCTGTTGATCGGTTGCGAATTTGCACCTATGAGATATACTGTGATCCCCGGTGGTGTTACAGCAGCGTTAAGATTAAAGATTAAGACTAAACGGATGGCGTGGGCTCACAGTTCGTATTCCAGGTCACTGCCTCCACACAAATGGTGTAAACCCCAGGCTTTTAAACATCTTAAGCATTGTGTTTTGTGCCTGAATTGATTTCCTGACCCACACCATTCTTTGAATGAATACCGGACTCCATGTTTTCCCATGTGCTCAGGCTAAAGTCAACCATGTAGCCAACACGCGCTAAGATCTGGATGATACCATATTAACAACAATGACGACCCACCTGCAAAAGGAAAAATGTATCGCGTGAACCCTTAGCTTCTTCTGAGGATATGGCTCCTCGTACAAACCTAGAGCCCGGATAGCTCAGTCGGTAGAGCATCAGACTTTTAATCTGAGGGTCCAGGGTTCAAGTCCCTGTTCGGGCGCATCGTTTTTTAATACGTCGGCGCAATTTTTGGAGGTCGTACACAGTAGGCGACACATACATCCACTGCTTATTTGTCACTTTCATTAACCATACAGATGAATTTTGTATTTTTGTAACTACAGATGTTAGCTCATCTGTTTCTCTGCATTTACATTTCCAGCATTTGGCAGAAGCTCTCACCCAGAGCCATGTACACGGGTGCTTCATGGTCTACAGAAAACAGAAAACCTAGATTTCGATTAAGAGATGCTGGTCGACCAAGATCCTACCAGAGCTGAAGATGACTTGTCAATGAGATCAGATGGTCACAGACTCAACTTCCAGCCCAGGAACCACTGAGGTACCCTTCAGCAAGGTACCGTCATGCTACACTGCTCCCTGGGCACTGTTAATGGCTGCCCGCTGCTCCACGTGTTGGATTAAATGCAGTGGTCACATTTCATTGTGGTGCACTTTTTGTGATAGGGTGTGTTCACAATGACATACAGTCTCTTTCACCATGTTAATCAATGGCTAGGACCAGTGGTCTATTGATGGGTAATGTGGCAAAAAAAAGTATGATACTTCAGGACGTTTTCACTGTACACAGGATACAGCACTGTGCAGAAGTCTTCGGCCCTTGAGAAAATGCTCATTAAAAGCAGTGAGTGTTTTCTCAAGAAACACCAATATTAGAATAAATACAAATAACATTAATACAGAAAACAGTGATTTTGTGTCAGTGTGTTGGCTTGTCCATTCCCAGGGTTCTCCTAGTGGACGACCAGTATTACTGTAGCTTGCAATAAATCCCTGCTTTGGGCTCAATCAGTCCTTCATTAGATGAAATCAATTGCTGATGGAGCTTCACACACATCCATGCAGTGACTGGAGGCATAGAAGAAAAATCTGGAGTCAAACCTGTTCTTTTAACCAGCTCACACATCAACATCAATTACTGTTTACACACAACAGCTCATCCTCATTGTTTGTTTTATAGTTTTATAAGTTTAATAAAAACACACACATTTAAAGTTTTTGCAATTAAAGTGATAAATGAATTTGAAATCTGCACTGTGCCACTTGTTTTTGCCCATCTTGCAACTGGAAGGCCATACCTTCCAGACCTTGACTACTGCCACTCGCTGCTGGCCAATCTACCTGCAACCTCAATTAAGCCATTGCAGAGGATTCAGAATGCATCAGCTCAGCACATAAGCCTATCGGTCACATATGAACTACTGTTACCTGATAACTGACTGAATGTCCCCCAGATAGAAATGTCATCTGTATTTATTGTAACAGTTGCGATCTAGTTATTGTAGCACTTGTCTTCAATATTTATTGAAGCTTCTACCATATGTATACCCCGCTGTATTTTACAGCTAAGAGAAATGCATTGGATTTCCTTGTAGCACTCAGCGTTGCCCTGTGCAGCTCTAATGCTTGATTGTTTCCTGTCTTGGAAGTCACTTAGGATAAAAGCGTCAGCCAAATGAATAAAATGTAAAAGGTTTTCCTGCCAATATGGATGTATAAACAAGAAGTCACATGACACCTGGAGCATTATAATGGCACAGGCTGGAGTAACAGTGGCTTGTGCTGGTCTGGCATTGGCACAGGCTGGAGTAACAGTGGGTTGTGCTGGTCTGGCATTGGCACAGGCTGGAGTAACAGTGGGTTGTGCTGGTCTGGCACTGGCACAGGCTGGAGTAACCAGGGCCTGTGCCAGTCTGACATTGAGACAAGCTGAAGTAACAGTGGGTTGTGCTGGTCTGGCATTGGCACAGGCTGGAGTAACCAGGGCCTGTGCCAGTCTGACATTGAGACAAGCTGGAGTAACAGTGGCTTGTACTGGTCTGGCATTGGGATGGGCTGGAGTAACAATGGCTTGTACTGGTCTGGCATTTAGACAAGCTGGAGTAACAGTGGTTTGTTGTAATTTGGCTTGTTTGTGGATGGCCAATGTAAACCAGGCCATGTAAATGATCTGTTCTCTTCTCACTGGTAAGGTTCTTAACAGACAAGGCAATTTGTAAATGGACGCTTTAAGAATTGCTATTAGCATCACCTTAATCAGCTTCTTTACCGCTGTGCTCCAGGTGTAGAGGAAATGAATACATTTACTTATTGGAGTCTCCTTTTCAGCGCTAAAAATTACAATCACTTTTCAAGCAGGGCACAATTCTAATGCCAACCATCTTGACAGTACTGTGCAAAAAGCCTTAGTCCATAGCTTTCACACACATCCACGCAATGGCTGGAGGCATGGAGGAGAAATCTGGACCCAAATCTGTTCTTCAAACCAGCGCACACCAACTACTTTTTGCAAACAAATTTTCACTCTTTTCTGTTTGTGTACATTGATTCTAATGCGAACTTGTGTTTTTGCTGCTCAGATAAATGGCTTTGAAATATTGAATCTAAGACTTTTGCACAGTACTGTACATAACATGTGGATTAACATTTTGATTCAAGAAGACTTTATAAAAATGTGTGGAATCCAAATGCCACGGTTCTCCATTACTGTGATCATTACTACAGCAGAACTCAACTCAAAATAGCTATTATGACCTTTCTGCTTCATCCAAGGGGAAGCCATCAAGGGCCCTGAGATACCTGGCTGCCTTCTATTTTCCTCCTGACTATCCTATCACACTAGGAAGGAACAAAAAAAACAAAAACTCACATTAGTGTGTCCGATTTATACAATAGAAATACTTTTAATTCCATGTTTTATCACAGGCATCAATGTTAACAAGATATTTAAAAATGCAGATTAATTTCCTCTCAGTTTCGACCTTTATCTTACACTCGGTCACATGCGCGCACACACATACACACATACAGATGCTCAGACAGACACACCTATCTTATAACAAGGGAAAAATAAGAAAGTGACAGTTTCTGCTGGATTAAAATCATTATCAGCCCTAAACATTACTTCTCCCACACATACACACAAACACAGCTGTGTGCACACGTATGAATGTACACACCCACGCAAACAGTCTCATCAACAGCGACTTGATGTGTGAAGTAACTTCTACCTGGACAAGGCCGTGATCCTAGAGAAAGAAAAAGACAAAAACAGTAGTACATGAGATTAGAGATGACCACTGCGCAAAGCCTTCTCATGTATGACATCACCACAACATTCCCATGAAGCCAGCACCAAATCATGGCTTTTGTAGATCAGCTGTAATTTTACCTTTACAGATGTACTGCAAAACATTCCGCCAGCATATAGTAGCTGCAGAAGGTTTGTTACACAAAACACCACAGATTTAAGTGACAAAGTGTGCGATTGTCGTTTTGAACACAGCACCCCACACCACAATGAAATGTGACCTCGGCATTGAACCCAATTGTGTGACGTGGGCAGCAGTGCATGGGGATGGTACCTTGCTCATGGTACCTCAGTGGTACTTGGATTTGAACTGGTGACCTTCAGATCACAGGCGCACCTCCCCAACTACACCACCACTGCCCCCCCCCAAAAAACCCCCCCCAGAAAATTCCCTAAGGCTAACTAAGGACTTACGTTCTCTCCCAGATAAACAGAGCAAACTGGATATGATCACATACTGTAGTGCAGGTTTTACGGATTTTCTGAATATGTGTACACATTACTTTAAACACAACTACACTATTTTAATGTTTTTTTTAAATCAAGGTTACACACAGGCTTAAAGAGAAGTGTCTGGGAAAACTCACTGTAGTTTATCTTGCAACTGCTCTAGTCTCTGCCTGTCCACATAACGCGAGAAGAGGGATAGAAGGTTGGGAGGGGTGAAGAGAGGAGGAGAGAGGGACGAGGAGGGGACCTTTAACAGCTCCCTTGTCACAGAGAACACCAACTCCGTCCTGAATTGAGAGAAAAAAAAATATATAAAAATTTTAGAGGCCCTGCCACATGGAAAGAGAAGGCGGAGTTAGTTGTAGTAGAAGTTATGATGCCAGATATAAAAAAGTAAACCCTCACCAACGATTGTCATCCATGAGCTGACAGTTGGGATCAGAGCTCTGCATTCGCTCACCCTCACTCAGGATCAGATAAAGCAGCGTCACACCAAACTAAGTGGAAGGGTACATGTGTTAATGCCACTCTGACATTTCTTCCCAGACCACGATCAATCATTTTAAGAACAAACCAAATTTAAAACTTTAGTTGTTCGTTTCACAAGAACAAAAACTATTTGATAAAAGTGTAAGAAGGGTGCTCTTACTTTATTTTGCAGCACTCTGGGAAACTGGCCCTCACTGCCCTGCAGCTCCTGCAATAGATCAGTGAGGGCGGAGCTAGACATGGACTGGATTACGACGGCTACTGGCTCCACCAACCAGCAAAGGACCTAAAAGACAGAAACATGCAAAGTTGTGTAACAATTACACAGAATTCTTTACTCTTGGACTTTTTGATGGCTTCAAAACAGGAACAAGGCATAAAAAGAACCACCCAGTGCATGAAAATCTGTGCAAGAACCTGAACATGTTTACCAAGTTTACTCTTCACTCCAATGTAGTTAATCAGCCTAGACATGTTTTGGTATAAAGTCTATTTCTTTAGCTTTCCAGCTTTAGCCTTTTGTTGCAAGGCTAATGTTGCTAACAATGGAAGCTGAAGTTGTGTCTACACTATTAAGTGAAAGTTAACTACATTAGCCTTGAATCCCCATATAAGCTACATACATACCTAAAAGGGGGAAAATGTGTATGTAATTTTTTATCAGTTATACAACAGATGAACAGAAAATTCTGAAGATAACATTATTTTAAGTGACTTGAGGCAATGGCTACCTGGTCTTGCTTGTCCTTTTTGGCCAGTGCTGGGAGGTTGCGGGCAATTCCCATAACAACAGCAGCAGCTTGTGGTGGAAGTAGGAAGGGCAGAAGCCTAGAGATGAGGCGTTTCCCCTTACGCACCGACATGATCATCAAACACTGTTCATCACTCACTCTGTGCAGACATAAAGGTAGAAGAGAAAATTTCCCAAAAGCTTGGGTTACTGAACTTACAGAGGGAACATTATTTCCCCCCTCCTTCCTGATCGCTATTTATACCAATATGAACGAATGACAATACCGAATGTTAGGCTAGCAGACACCACTCTTTAGGCTACAAAGTCCTGATTAAAGAGGCTTGTATATCCAGTTTCACAAATTTCTCATCTTTTCTTTGTTGTACCTGTCATCCCACTCCTTCTCTCGGAGGGAGTTGTAGAGCTGCAGTGTGTGGGTCTTATGCTGCTCTAGTAGAGCTTCTCTCTGCTCCTCAGGGGTCTGCAGGAACTTTTTCTCAAAGTCTTGCACCTCCAACAGCAGACTGTACATCTACACATCACATAAGCATTCATTAGGATCATGAAAAAAAATCAGCAGAATGTAAATAAAGTTCTTCAAACTGTATGCATGGATATAAAATCTCTAAAAATAACTGATTTACTTTGCAGTATAATACACATGATCCAGGCCCTGAAGCACCACAGCACATTTAGCCGATTCATTCTTTAACCCACTCACCCAGGACAACAAACTAAAAATAGCCGATTAGTTGGATACGGTTTTTTAAAAGAAGAAAAATCAAGCAGGTCAGGAGGCACTACAGGACCCGTGTTGGGTACATATGGTGTGTGTGTATAATA
>JBBPDA010000081.1:7109548-7141192 GCA_037974385.1 Arnoldichthys spilopterus | reverse complement strand
AAATAAATATTATATATATATAAATATTATATATATAAATATATATATATATATATATATATATACACACACACACATACATACATACATACATACACATATATATACACACACATGTACATACATACATACACACATACACACACACACACAAACACACTCCTCACCTTTTCCACAGTGTAAAGAATCTGCCGTCTCTTGTTCCACACCTGTTTTTCTCTCTTCTCCTGTGCAGACAAATAAAATAAAAACTTCAAGCTCATAAAAAAGATCACACATTTATTCATTTGGCTGATGCTTTTATCTGAAGCAACTTCCAAGACACAGGAAACAGATGGCAAGTGCTACAATAAAAACGAAGTGGAACATTACTATCTGGGAGACATTCTCTAGGCAGTTATCAGGTAGCAATAGTTTCTATGTGACGGACAGGCTTATGTGCGGAGATAGTAATGCAAATACGTCCAGATCTAGAGGGAGAACTGTGTTCAGGGATGCAAACACCTTGACCATTCTCACTCGGTTATACACAGAATGCAGTAGCCAAAACCTTTTTCCTTGCAGATCTAAATGCCCCCAATTCCCACCTTCTCCCAATTTCAAATCTTATTGGGTCTACACAAGATAAAAAATTACGCACTTTTGTTTTTGCAGAAAAAGGAGACAAGACAAGCATTCCTGGTCTTTCAGATAAGAGGAAGTGCGCTAACCTCATCATCAGTACGAGTAGTCACCACAGCATCGATCATCTTCCTGGGGTTGTTCACACTGGAGACTGTGAGTTTACCCAGTGAACCAGCAAACTGGACTGCAAGACAGAAGCAAAACAACAAAAGTGAACTTCCAGTCAAGCTTTATTGTCATCTTAACCATATACATTAAAGTACACAGCAAGATGAAAAATGTCCTCCAGGAGTATAAGTGCAACTTACAACAAAATGGAACAGCAGCACAATCAGACAGATCACAAAAGGATAAATTTGGGGGGGGGGGTTGGTTGGAGATAAATAATAGACATCTACATGTATATATACCTGCACAAATACATCAGGGAGGGTGCAACAAAAGCAGAGAGTAAGTAGTGTTTAAGTGCAATTACACTGTGCAATATGTAAAAGTATTACTAACTAAACACATAAATAACTGCTTTCACATCAATCACTCTTGTAACCACTGGCACATACCATAACTATCTGTTGGTGCTGCACTGTCTGTTTTTTCGTTTGTAACTTTGCACGGTCCTGCGATGCTTGCACTTAAGGCATTTTATGTTATGTGTGTTTGTTGTGCTGTATTTTCACGTAGCACCATGGTCCTGGAGGAATGTTGTTTTACTATGTGCTATGTTAACTGTGTATACTTGAAATACCATAAAACTTTAGGACTGGCAGGATCGCAAAAAAACATTTCTGTTTCTATGAAACAGACAGCACTGCTGAGTGCCATCATATGCACTTACCTGGTCTATAGGTGTGCTCCAGCTTAGCAACCTGAGGTGTGATGAGTTTGGTGGTGTGCTCTTTCCTGCTGCTGTCCCTGTCCCGCTCCTGACGCTTCTCCATCTTCTCATAATAATTCTAAATGTTCAAAAAAAATAAAATAAATAAAAATACATTTCTTTAAAATCTCTTTAAATATGAAACGTTATCACAAGTTCAGTGCCTACGTTTCCAATCACAATGGGTTATTTCTACAGCAACAAAGGTGAGCGTGAATGCACCTGGTAGTAGTAGTCATCCAGGTAAGGGTCAGTGCTCTGGAGCTGCATCATCTGAATGCGGGCCACCCAGTCCTTCTCCTTCTGGGTCATTAAATTACTGTAGGGGTCCCGAATTCTCCTGTCCCCTCCTGTTCTACCACCACTGCGATCGCTGAAATGCAAACACTACACTACATAAAACTCTCCTACAGTTTTTACACAGTCCATAATAAAAGACTTACTCAAGAGCATTCGACAAATGTACTTATGCGTAGACACACACACACATACCTTCTGTTCTGCATCCTTTGGGTAAGCATCCTGCGATGCTGGGGATGAAGGTGAGTGGTGTTATGGCGAATGGGGGCATGGTTAGGAGGAGGGGCGTGATGCGTATGGGGACCCACTCTAGGAGGAGGCTGTCCAAAAAAAGGCCTGAAACCCCCACCCCCGCCTGCTAACATTGGGGGAGCTGGACCAGGACCCCTTGGGAAAGGACCAACCTATTAAATTAGAAACAGCAATAAAAAAAATAAATACATTTTAAAAATACTGCGATCCAACTATTGCATTTACAGGAAAGCTGGAAAAACTGTACATTGACCTGCAGTAGATGGGTGGCAAAGTAGCCAGTTATTAGTACAAGACTAGTAAATGGTGAGTGTATGTCCAAGCATTAGTCATTTTATAACTTCTGCCTCACCTGAGAGTTGAGCAACTGGGCCCTCTGCATCTGAGACAAAACCGGACCGACTCCAGCAGGGAACGGAGGACGACACAGTGGAGAGTTCTGAGCGTAAGCAAGAGAGACAATATAAAAACTACATATTTTACTGTCTTGTCAAGTGGTAGGAACACAAGGAATTACCAACATAAACCCAAAAGGAGAGGAAACGGGACTAAACTGGAGAGGAAAAGGAGATAACCGGGTGCTTGAGGGCCACTCACAGCAATGTTGAGGAGGGTGTTGGGAGAGAGACGCTCAGGGAAGGGATGGGGGTAACGGTGCTGCACTGGAGCTCTCACATGCACGGCAGTGGGATGGTGAATCTGGGAAGAGAGAACATCATACTCCACTACACTCAGGACCACACATTAAGCAAGTATAGAGACACATTAACATATCGTCCTGAAAGCACATAAACCTTGGCTGGTGTACCTGCTGATTCAAAGAATGGCCCATGGGTTGCTTAGGAGGGGTTCCAATAGGTACTGCCCTTACAGGTGGACTTCCAATCACGGGTGAGGAGGAACGAGGAGGTGGTACTCTTTCAGACAAGTCCCGACCCTCCTCTCGGTTAACCTGAGGTGTACGTTTTGGAAGCCCAACCTCCTTGATAATGGACATAAGTGGAGAGTCCTACCAAATAAGAAAAATTCTAGTTAGCAAGGTATATTTACTAACCAAGCAAAATCTAGCACAAGCTAATATCTTGCATGTTCTGAGCCTAAAGTCTCCTAAAAAATTGTGTAATATAATTTTACTTGGTTGCCATATAGCATACACCCGTCAGCCAAAACATTAAAACCATATGCCTTCTCTTTTGAAGGTCATCCACAGTTGCTACTGTGGCTACAGGCTACACATAAGTAGCAGTTCGCAATTTACTGTGTATTCGAACACATTTATTACTGCCAGTGTTAACTTTCACAGCGAATCATGCTACAATAGCTCTTCTGTGGGATCAGGCAAGATGGCCAGCTAGCAGTGCCCATGTACATGAATAAGCCTTGGGTGCCTATGCCCCTGTCCTCAGTTCAAAGGTTGCATTTCATTAAATTATTTGGTGCATACCAACTACTGCATACCTAAAACCTGCTGTTTGGGAGATGCTCTAAAAATTGCTTGCATTTGACCAGTTTTCCTGCTTCCAACATATTAACCTCCGAAACTAAATGTTGTTAGTAACTAAAAACTTGACAGGAGACTTGTAATTAACTGGTCAGTGGTTTCAATGTTGTGGCTGATGGACGCATCTATATAGTAAAAGAAAATTGCAACCATTTACCATAATCACACTTTACAATATTTACCTCCATGTGAGTGGCAAGCCCAGGAGTAACACTAACAGGACCAAAACCCATACTGTTCTCCCAAATACTGTGAGAGTTCATCTGTTAAACAGACAGACAGACAGACATAAAATGGTCAGCGTCCTCTATTATATACTAATTACCGGGTCTTTTATGTTCATTACTTATTATAATGTGCAATGTTTACACCATTTTGTTATGCAATCGCCCAAAATTTCTCTCTTTGTATCAAAAAATAATATATTTTTAAAAATAAACAAATTTAAATATTTATATTTCACATTCATTCACAGATATAAGGACTGCCCTAAAAAAAACATAAAATCAGAAAAATCTGGCTAAATAAGTAACACTCTGATCTTTACCTGCGGCAGTGGCGCCGCCCCTCTATGCAGTAGATGCTGCTGTTGCTGGTAGCTAAGCAACGAGGCAGGCATGCCACTCAATGCTGGAGGCAGTGCCTGACTGGGAGGCGCAGATGGGAGACTGGACCTGTTTGGCTCAGCAGCACCCACTCCAGCGATGGCAGGATCAGAGCCCAGGATCAGGCGAGTCAGTGACTCAGCCAGGTCACCTCCAGATTTTTCATCTATACCGGGAGGAGGGAGCGAGGAAGAGGACGATGGAGGGAACACAACGGGATGAAGCTCACTGTCTGAAGGGCGAGGTATGGCTGAGGCAGAGGTGTCACCAGCTCCCTGCAACCCGTCCCGCACTAGCTCATCCAGCTCTGCCAGCCGAGCATGCTCCTCCTGCCAGTCATCATCTGTGGACAAGAGGAATCACATTGAATTGCAGCATTATGCCTAATCCTGGACAAAAATCTAAGCAACTATGGGTTTAATTAAAGGGCAAGCAACATAAATCTGATCGTAATACCAGATACAAACTGAAATCATGCATGTAACAATGTGTTTTTTACCAGCCAATAGCATGTCATACTAATTTTAGGTGCTGGTAACATTGTATTCATAAAGAAAATAAAGTTTGTTTGATATCTGCAAATATATCCAATGCACATTTAAGTTAATGATATTTGTGTAAAGCAGTCATTAATTCTTACATTTGTGATTAATTCTGTAATTAGTGTGTCTAAGTATTTCTTAATGGCATAATGTGTCAAAACCTTGCTTAAAGGAAGACCCTGTAAGACTCCACACAGCCTATTTCTTATTGTTCAAACTGCCTTTTAATGAGCTGAAAATTTATATTTAAAAAATTGTGCTACTCAAGTCAATTTACCATTTGCAACTATATGGCACATATATATATATATAATATAATGTATACTCCACAGTGTTGTGCATGTCCTCTGACATGTTCGATCATCAACATCATTTAACGTGTCGGAGTATCATGATGGTTATTTTTACTGGTATATTGCCTTCTTACTTTTTCACATACTTTATGTTCTGCATTTGCATGGTCTTTATCAAAGAGTAATGTCTTTCTTTGATATGTGCACTACATGTGTGTACACTGTGGACCCTGAGCTCCACCCTTTCTCTCTGTATACTTTTACATGGTTTAGATTACAAAGTAAGCCTTCACTCTGACATCAGGTCAGATTTTGTTTTCATATTGTACCCACAATGCTCGAAGCATATAGTCCAGTTTTGCTGTGGTTGTAAACGTATTACAGGATCATTACCGATTGCCCCTGCCCCGAAGGTGTCATCATTGAACTGGTCGATTTCATCTTCCTCTTCCGCCAGTCCCCCCTCCTCCTCCTCCTCCAGGGTGCAATCATCATCAAAGGACTGGAACCAGGCAGAAACAGAAAGACACGGTCGTTCAAGATCATGATTACATATTTAGAGATGAAGCAAACAGGATAATCAGCACAAAAAAAAATGGGGATGAAACGAAACATCACAACAGAACAGCGAAGCACAAAGACAGGACACACGCAGAGGGGCTCGTCCTGGGTAGCAGGATTTCTAGGTCAAGAGCACCAGATCCAATTTCGTCGCTGGTAACCAAAATGCAGCAGCAGCATAAATACAAACTAACTTACACACTGCTGCCAAGTATATGCAACCCGGTTAAAACATATTTCACTGATCGGAAATGTGCATTTCATCAGGCGTCGACGGAAGATTATTAAGAGACAAAACATGAACACAACTTTTAGTTTGGTAACTGACAAAGGCCGAACAACGGCACGAAGCGGGACTAATGCAGGGGATTAGACGTAGTAAACTGACTTTATATGGTTAAAAGGACACGAACCAATTTTCCACGAGCTTGGACAAAAGGAGACTGTATTAGCTTGCTGGATGTTTAACGTAAACTTGGTTAGCCAGTTAGCTAACGCTGGTCAACTTAACAAATACACGCCTCCAGTGGCACTGCTGCGTTTCAGTCGCAACAAACGTACAGCCGTCAACATATTGTGCATTTTCCAGGCTATAATTCAGTTTCCGCTCTTTGTACGCCGGCAATCCCAGTGACAGCAAAACGTGCCCCTTTGCTAACGTTAGGCCTCGGCTAGCGTTAGCCGGCTAGCTCGGTAAACAACGACCTATTTTTTTACGAGAAAATGACCCCCGACGATTCAAAGGGGTGTCTCCTGACATGTCACGCGAAACTGAACACCGCGAAGACGAACACAGCAAGCAGTGATGAATGTACCTGAAAACGGAACATGTATAGTTAGTCAGAAACGTAAGCTAGCTTAGCTCGGTTTGCCAAAGCACCACCGCTGCGCGAGACATCACGCGCGCAGAACGGACTCCTTGTGAACGCGCCCCAGGTCGCTCGGGAACGCGCTTCAGAGCAGATGGAATTTGTTTTATAGGCCACGCCTCCCTGAAGGTCACTTCAGCAGAAGTCGGGTATTTTGTTGGAAATTGTCCAAAAAAAACAACCCATAAAAACTACAGACACATGTCTTTTGTGTTTTTGTGAGCTACTAAACAAGCGTCTACATTTAATGTGAATGTATTATAATTGTACTTTCTGGGAAATTACAGGCACTAAAATATGTTTCGCTAAGTTCAGGCCTGTATTCACAGAGCCTCTCAGAGTAGTTTACACTACAGCTTTTCTATAATCTATCCATCTTATTAGCCCAATTTATTTATAAGGTTTAATATTTTTATTTAAAATAATGTTTAATGTTTTTTCATATGATGCGAATTTCTGAATGTTTCTAAACTGTCTTTGTATTTTGTACTTTTCTAATTTGCAAAGCACTTTGAATGACCACAGTGTATTAATTAATGAACTAATCAAGGTCCAGCTGTTATCTGAGGTACAGGGGGACTGTTCCTTGTGCTTAAATTGAGAAATCCTATAAATGTGTAGTATAAAACTCTAGCTGAGGCCTATTGGCAGTGTAACACAATCTTTTGCTTTCTTACAGAGAATTGCCTTGCTAAATGTGAGTGAGTGGGTGAGTTACATTACATGCCCACATGTAATCCACATGTAAAAAAAAACAACATATTTTGACATTTTCCAGGTTGTGGCAAGAAGCAATAGCTGAGGTTATTCCCTGAGTTTGTATTCTTTTTGTCGTCTTTCATTCTATTCCTCCCTTCTCCAAGTTTGATCCCTCGTTTTCCCTTTTGCAGTCTTTTTCTTTTACCCTTCCAGTCTTTCCCCAGACTGTTCTGGTTTAGGTTTATTTTTTTAAGTGATAAGCGACAAAATGTTAGCATTTTGTTGAATTATGTTTAATTAATCCACAATGATCTTCTCCTGTTCAGAGTCAGTGATTCTATACACCACAGGAGCAGATTAGCCTAATGTTGATACCTTCATACATAGATAATTTTGCCTGCTATGAAAAATAAATATAAATGATGATAATAAAAAAACATAATGACTTTTAAAATTTAAAAGATTAAATAACATTCAGTAAATTTATGACAGACAGCACTTAAAACACATATTTACTTAGAAAAACCAACCTTACTTCTGGAGATGTTGAGGCATTTTTAAAAATGTAAGACAACTAGAATCTGTGATTTGCTAATTCTCATAATTTGTATTTAACTGTCAAAAGTACAAAGAAAGTATCTCCAATGTTTTTAATGGCTAACCTAAATGTATTTTGTGAAACAAAGAATTTTAGAATTAGATGCCTGCAACACCGCAATGTGTTAAATCACCAACTTTTTAATTTTTTGGGAACCGAGGAGGCTAACTGTTGCAGTTGTGCAAGTGGAGTTTTTGTCCATTCTTGTTTGATATAAGATTTCAGCTGCTCAACAGTCTGTGGTCACCATTGTCTCATTCTCCTCTTCATGATGTACCATAGATTTTCAATAGGAAACAGATCTGGATTGGCAGCAGGCCAGTCAGGCACACACACCCTGTGTCTATGAAGCCACCCTGTTGTAGAGCATGCAAAATGAGGCCTGGTATTTTGTTGCTGAAATTACCACATACTTCACAGGAAAAAAAAATCACCTTGATGGCAGCATATGTCTCTTTAAAGTATCCCAGTATATACCATTGCATCAATAGTATCTTTAATGCAAGTCAACCATGCCATAGGCACTGATTTACTTGCATACCATGACAGACACTGGCATTTTGAATCTTTGCCCACGAACAGTCTGGGTAGTCCATTTCATCTTTGGTATAGAGAAATGTAAGTCTATTTTTCCTAAAAAAAAAATCACCATCTTTTTATTCATCTGAAATAAGCTAGACAAGAGAACAGAAGAAGAAGAATAGTATCAGGTTGCATTTATTGATGCAGTAGCAGACTATGTGACAGTGGTTTTCTGAAGTCCTCCTGAGCCCATACTATATTTATTACAGTAGCTTGATAGTTTCTCATGCAGGGCCTTCTGAGGACTTGAAGGTCACACCCATACAGCACTAGTTTTTGGGTTTGCAATATTATGAATGTACTGTATGTACTGTAGATGGTAGAAGACATACATCATTTGCAATCCTGCATAGAAAAATTTATTTTTTTAACTGACTGGCAACTTTCTCACAAATATTTGGCACAAAGTGGTACACCATGGCCCCATTAAGGAATGAAAGGCCCCAAATAACAAACCCTTTTATTAAAAAGTTACAGGCCCAACATTTCTAGGTTCACTCCTTTTTTTCTTTCACTCCTATTTTATCTTCATGGTGATAGCATGTAGTCAGCTTTATTTGTGAAAAACTGGTGCCTCACACACTTCAGTTCTCCTGCTGTTTCACTGCAATTCTATTGAATTGTCATGACTTTCTAAGAGGAATTTCAGCTGCTTAGAAGCACATGACATGAGCGTCATAAACTGAGGGTTAGAGTAGCAGTAGTTTCCATTTTCTGTGTAACAGTGCTCAGGACCATGGATGAGACTAAGGAAGACTCTGAGAGCATCTATATAAACATAGAAGACACTGCGAGTGCCAGTCACAGTGAAGTCTATGAGAACTTCCTTCTGAATACAGCAATACAGAAACCAGGTAAATATTTACAGAAATGTTATATCATGATAAAATCAACATGCTTAAAGGAATGATTTGCTGAAAAAAAAAACACATTTACACAGACTCACCCTTTAATGAAGTGCAGTTGATTAGCCAAGACTATAGTGATGTTAGAATTTTGTTGAATTATGTGTAAATTATCCATAATGTTCTACTTATGGGCAGTTTCAGTGGCTCTCAGCATCACATCACAGGGGTAATGTGTTAGTACCTTCTGGTGGACATGATGTTTAATTTTGTCCTGGAGATACAAGGATAACATGTAATAAAAGACTTTGAATAACACAGACGTCCATTACTTGATAGTGCAAACTAAATAAGTAAATTAAAGATGCCAAACATGTCTTGTCTGATCAGCTACATTGACTACATTAAGAGAAATCAGAATAAGGCAAAATACTTTTTTTGAGGGAATTTTAAAATATTATTTTTTGTCATTTAAAAGAAGTTAGCATGAAGCTGCATCCAGATCTAACTTAAGATCAAATTTAAAGAGTATTTCTAATAGGACAGGTTTTCTTTATTATTTTTGTTGGAGTTGTGAAGTTGTGGAGAGAATAAGGCAGCTATGTTGGCAAGGTGTTGTTTAATAGAGTCTTGGAATATTTTGGATGGCTTCTGATTTAATTTTCATATTTACAAACATTTATTATTATAACTTTTTTTTAATGGACATACATTGGTAGTGACTTAATTCTTAATGCTTTTTATGGTACATGGTGTTTACAAAAAAACAAAAGTAACATTTTATACACTCATAACACACACACAATGCACCTAAAGTATTGGTATTACTACTCTACTGACAATGGCCCACCACTTAAATAATATGTGGTTAGCAGTGGTTCTATGGTGACCCCTGTCCACTGAATGAGGTAGAGAAATTGCCCTGTAACTGTAAACCTACAAAGAGCAACAATTTCGTAGGTGTTTCTGATAAAATGGCCAATGAGTGTGGCTGGCACCTGTTACACTGGCAAGTATGGGTTCTTTCCATTTCTTTCTGACCGCTGCATTTGGAGCTTCTCAGTAAATTATGTAAAGCAATTGCTTCAGTGATGTGCACCCTGTCCCTTAGTTGTGACTTCCAGCTCTGCTTTTAAATATCCTTGAACTAGGATGTGAAAAAGCAGTAGTGGAAGTCTAACCATATTGCTATTATAACTCTCCCAGGTTCTGAGGCTGCTGCTGAGAAGGGCCAGGTGTGTTCTGGTTACCCAGGTGCAGTGTGTCTGGGGTTACTCTGTGTTCTCCTGCTGGCTGTTATCATGGGCCTGAGTATAAAGTATAATGCAGAGAGAGAGCAGCTATGGAGCAGTTATGCCAACATTACTAAAATGATGGACCAGTTACAAGCCAGCAATGACAATTTGACCATGGAAAGAGACAGACTTCAGAGCAAGCTTTCTAGTGCTGGTGAGTTATGTATCTGATTAAAACTAGTCTGGTAATTCTTATCATTGGACTTAAACATTTCAACCAGAGTTTCTTCACAGTTCTTCTGGAGAGGAACTTGCACAAATATAAGACACTATATGTGCCACTAATATTTGGATAAGAGCTGCAAAGACTGGAAATAAACATAGGGAGGTTGAACTACATAAGCAATCTTACAAAAAACTGAAAATCTCATGTTTCGGGTGAGACACTGCTGATGAATTGTGGAAATCTTTTTAACAGTTGATATTTTGAATTTTGGCCAGTTGGTTACTGATATTTTCACAAATATTTTCTTTAGTTTTGTAAAAAGAAATGCATTTAGACAAATGTAAATACATTGAATTTAACATAAATGTGAATATATTAAAAACAAAAAAATGTATGGAAATCCCATTAAATCCCATAAAACCTGGTAAAGAAGCGCAACCTTCTTGTATGTGCTTCCAACAACCCTGCAGCCTTGTGAAATTCTGTAAACACCTTCAAAATATGGGCATTCTGGGTATTGCAGTTATAGAACAGAATGTTACATAAAAATAATAAGAATTTGCATATTAAATGTTTATTTTAGGTCAGAACTTTTAACGTTTAACAACTACTTTCCTTCAGAAAAATTCTGTCCACATGGATGGGTAAAGTTCATGTCCCGCTGTTACTTCGTTTCCCTTGTTAAGAACACTTGGGATAAAAGCAGGCAGGACTGCATAAGAAGAGAAGCAGACCTGGTGATCATCAGAAGCAAAGAAGAACAGGTGAGAGAAATTATATTTTCCCCTAACAGCATTGTAGATGTGTGGAAAGAAAGGGAAAATCATCTTCTTTGATTGTTAGGCTTTTGTTTCTGGACTGGCAAACAACTTCTGGATTGGTCTGACTGACCATGAACATATGGGGCAGTGGAAATGGGTGGATGGGAGACTGCTGAAAGTTGGGTAAGGAAAGATCAAAATTTGTCTTCCAGATTGCTAAATTAAACATGTTAACCTACTAATTTACAATGTTTACAAATCATATGACCAGTACAATTATTTGAGTGAACATTTGAATCTTTGAAAAATTCAAATGAATTTGAAGTTCAGAATGGGCACTAATTAAAAGTAAGCTCATCTGCAAAACTGACCATGTTAGTTCCTTTGTACAAAAGGTCAGATTTACTTGAATATGACCTTTCCTATGAAACAAATCAGATGCTTGTCCATGTTTCAGGGTTCATACTGAGCGTCATTGTAAGAGTGTAAAATATGGCATGAAGCGTTCAAAGGAAGGCTATGTAGTAGTGATTTAAACCACTTCTCAGAAAGGTTAACAAGGCAAATTGTTTGATGTGGGCTAATGTAGGAAATCATTTCACAGTAGGTGACTGGAGAAAAAGTCCTGTTTAGTGTTGTACCCAAGTTTGAGATGTGTGGCAGTAACAGAAGGATTTATTTAAGGAGAAAAACAGGAGACTAATACCACAGTGCATCCGAACAACAGTAAAGCATGTTAGGGCAGTTGGGGCAGCTGTGATTTAAGAATCAGCCAGGAGTGAAATGAGCGGAGCAAACTAACAGCTTTAAGGTTAAGTGGGATCCTGTTAAACCTCAGCCACGGCCGCTGAGAGTTCAGTTCCATAGGAAGGGTATGAAAAATGCAGACATCCCCTGCACCACCTGGAACAACACATTTGTGTCTATGGTCTGCCATTGTTTGTAGTTGCAGCACAGCCATAACATGGGCAGGACCATGTACATTTTGTAAATACTCTTGGGACACTTTCTTGGGATTTGCCCATTTTAGATGAGGTGCTGTGGCGAGTTCATTTAAAAGAGGCAGCAGTGGTATTTGAGGCTCACAGCATGTCTTTTCTATGTACCAAACTCTCCTTTTTCAACTGTGCCTAGGTAAACACAGTTCATTGTACAGTTTAGTAGTATAATGCATGATACATGCAAAAGCCAACAGATGGCAGCAGTGTATAAACAAAGCCATTTGGTAATTTAAAGGGCATACATCAGCTTAGAACTAAACAGGTGGTGCCCAAAAAACTGATGTACATCAGTCAGCCATAACTTCAGAACTAAGTAAGTAAGAATAAGTTTATTTTTAAAGCACATTTCACAGATAAAGTTTAACAGCACCAAAATCTTAAACTTCTAATATAGATCGGAAACCAGTGCAATGAGTATAAAATGAGAGTAATTTACGCCCTCCTGCTAGATTGGGTTAAAAGCCTAGCAGCAGCATTTTGAACAGACTGCAGCCGAGAAAGAGAAGACTTGTTCAGACATCAGTACAGAGCATTACAGTGATAAGAGCATGTGCATTTCTGATTGTGAGACTACAGTCCTCAGATTAGAAATGTTTTGTAAATGAAACAAGAAGAGTAGCTAACAGACCCTACATGTAAAGTTGTGTTATGCCTATTGTTTAAATATGAGGAGAACAAGCCAACCAGAACCAGAGACTCCCCATAAACTGCTCTAATCTATTAATTAAAATCTTGTGGTTCTCTGTCTCAAAAGCCATTCTAAGGCCCAGCAGTACTAACACAGAACATTCTCCGTACTGGCACTTTGTACGTTTACATATTTGGCTGACCCTTTTATCCAAATCGACTTTTAAGACATTGAGTAGCATAGTGGGACAGTACCTTGCTCAAGGGTACCTCAATAGTGCCCGGGCCAGGACTTGAACTTGTGACCTTCAGGATTCTACCCAAATGAACAGGCTATTGCTATTGTCAAATATGCACATATAGACTATTTTACTTTAAAAATCCAAAAAGAAAACCCATTTCACTTTCACATTAAATGAGTCCTTAAAAGAAACATGTTTCCCCTTCTAAAATTAATTCAATTTTATGAACATTTGTTTTGTTCTAGGTATTGGATGAGTGGAAAACCAAACAATGGATTAATACAAATGAGCTGCGTGCTGGCAGCCACTGGTCATGTTGACGCACTGTCCAGCTGGATAAATCTGCAGTGTAATAACATGTACACTTGGATATGTGAGAAAAAGATTCAGTGCCTATTTAAGTAAATTATTTCCTTTAATTTTTACCTTCAAATGATGCTTATTCCTTCGACCAAGAATAAACTTTACCCATACATGTTCAACAAGACCACTCAATAAACATTTGCTCAAAATTCATGAGGGTCACTGAAGGCCATTAACTATAGAGTGTATAAGCCCAATGTCAAAATCAGATCACTCTGCTTGCAAAATCGATGAGCCTAAATGCTCAGTTTATGGGTATGAGTTTATGAGCATGGTAAATGAAAATACATATGCTTTTGTGGGGCAAGGGCAGAAAACCTGGAAGAATTTACACAAAATAGTGTGTGGAGACACCAGATCACCTGTAAGGCCCTAGGATAAATGACTTAACTATGCTATACAATATACGTAAGATGTGCATGTGTGGGGGAGTAGTAACTGGTGGGTAGTCTAGATACTACCAAGGTACCCTTGAGCTTCCCACTATAGTGCTCCATGTCTTGGAAGGCGATTTGCATAAAAGCGTCAGCCAAATGTAAAATTATGATGTTTTGGAAGTGACACAGGCAGAAAGCAGCTGTATTTCAAGAGAGAGTATAAAAGCATGTGTTTGGGGGTCTTGGACAATGGGTCACAAGAGTGTGGGTAACCTGATGGAATCATCACATTCTTACAGCAAGTCTCCCCATCACATGTCTACTGTGACTTTAACACTGATTGTTGAAATAACAAATTATTTTGCATGCAGTTCCCACTTGGAGAAGTGATGCTTTTAAAATGAGGCGAGGTTGGCCGCACTGTGATGCTTTGGTATTTTAAAGCAGTGAAATGACATTGTGCTTTTGACTCAAAAGCAGTGGCACATTATTAAACCAAATTTAAGTGTTTAATTGTTTTAGTAGCATGGATTTGTGCAAATATCCTTACAGACACAGTTCAAAGTGCATTCATGTTTTTTTGTTATTTTATTTTATTTTATTTTGTGTTATAAAGCACAGTTGATATTAGAGATCAGCCAGCAGAAGAGCTGAATGTACAGTGTGAGATGTAGATTCATTCATTTATTCATTTGTTTCCTAAACCGCTTCATTTTGGGTCACAGGGAAGCTGGAACTTATCCCAGCTGACTACAGGCCCAGGTTCACCCAGGACAGGAGGATGTAGAAATATAACAGCCCTAATGCTTTTTATCTGAACATTTTAAAGTACATTAAAAACTTTAGGTTGTGTTTTGTTTGTTTGTTTTTTAATTATATTTTGAGAACTGAGGGCACCATAAAAAAAACCCCTCACTAATACCACATAACATCGAAAGGCTTTGGTGGAACAGTGCTGCTCCCATGAATGATTTTCACTTTGCATGTGAGCAGGTCTGTTTCCTTCAAAAACAAATCTAGTTTGCCACGTAAACAAGTCATTATAATAGCAACGTGCCATAGCTCACGCGCCCCTGCTTTTTAAAGGTGAAGTGATATGTCATTCTAATTTTATTTCTGAGTTTTTTGCAGCCCAGAACACATCTATGAATAATTAAGGATAACCTCTCCACCCACTTTTTTGCATGATCCACCATTTTTTGCCTTACCACCCTCTTTAAATGCACATGCATGAGAGCGAGAACCTGAATTTGCATTTCACCAAAAGATTTTCTCTTTCACCACGTCTCCTTACTCTGTTTAGCACTGCTGTCATGTGTTTTCACACATTTCTCATTACTCTCCACCTATAGTGTTGGGCTAGGGTGCTGATAGAAATTTTGGCACCTACCCCCCCCCCCCTTTATGGCACCCCTGTGTGGGGCTATAGAATGTTGAGGATGATTGATTGAGGATGATTGTACATTTATCAGATAAGAGATTTTAAATATGACCCTGATTATTTATTCTGCTTGTTCAGTGAAAGTGACTCTTTGTCATTGTGAACACACTCAAGCACCACAACGAAATGTGACCTCTGCATTTAACCCATCACACATGCAAACGTGGAGCAGCGGGCAGCTGTCAACAGCGCCCGGGGAGCAGTGTAGCACTATGGTTCCTTGCTCAAGGGAACCTCAGTAGTGTAAGGTTCCTAAGGGCAAGGTCCTAACCAATACGCCTCCACTGCACTCTGTGGAGTCATTTGTAGATAGTGTGGTTAGAGCAAAGCTCTGCATACTGAAGTTACCACTGCATTACCCTCATACCTCAACCGCAGAAACAACATACATATGCAGACATCTACTGTGGCTTCCTGGTTTACAAATGACTCAATGATGGAAATCACCAGAGCGAATATCTATATTTATAACACTTCTGTTTGATTCCTAAACACTAAAAGCCCCTCTTAAAGTCCCACCTGCACCATAACGAAATGTGACCTCTGCATTTAACCCATCACACGTGCACACGTGAAGCAGCGGGCAGCTACCAACAGCGCCCGGGGAGCAGTGTAGTGGGACACCTCAGTAGTGCCCGGGCCGGGACTCCCAAAGGCAGTGTCCTAACCATTAGGCCACCACTGCCCATTATGATCTGTACTAGTAGCAAATTTGATTGACTTTACATTTAAAGGTCAAATAATTCAATTTCCATCCAAAATATTTACACTCAATATCTATTAAAGTAGAAGTGAATAATAAAATTATTGTTATTGTATACCGCTTTTTCATCATGTAAAATAACCCAGTTTGATCTAATTGTACAGCGATAATAACAGTAAACAATTCAATATAAAGTTAAACATATTTCAATACTTATGTTCATTCAACACAATTTCTAACACAATTTATCAGTCAGTAAGAATTTAAAGCAACCCACATAACACAATTAATCAGGATTTTAAAAAATATTAATTTATGTTAAATAAGTACACATAAAAGTAAAAGCAAATGTAATGACAAAATCTAAAGGTCCAAATTTAATACATGAATAAGAAATTTACGTTTTGATTGCAATATCTTTCCATGGGCAGTGGTGCCCTAGTGGTTAGGACCTTGCCCTTGTAAAGTGAAGTTCAAAACTTCAAGTCCTAATCTGGGCACCACTGAGCTTCTCTTAAGCAATGAACTATTCAGCTACACTGCTCCCTGAGCACTGCTGATAGCTTCCCTATTGCTCCACGTGCGATGGGTTAAAAGCAGAGTCACAATAACATATTTTAACTTTCACTTCTTGTAAGCTAGTGTTTCTTAATGATAAGTCAGCTTTGAGACACATCCTCTTCAGCATCACTTCTGCTCACTTTTCTTGACTTTCTCACATACAAGAGTCTTTATCTTTTCATCACACTAAAGCCACATACATGTCGGTAAGCTCCGGGTGCTACTGTGTGTTTCCTGTGTGATTCGGCTAAAATGGATAATAGCTGTGCTGTCAGAGTGAACTGCTGCAAAAAAAAAAAGCACTGAACTAAATACACTGGATAGCGAGGTGTCAGTTAAACAAAGCCTTTTTTTTTTTTTTAATGGAATAAAATTCAAATCAAATTCAATCTTTCTTCCCAAATTTAAAAATGCACATGAATTATTTAGTTATTTATATGGTGTTTTTTTATAAAAATATTTAGATGAATCATATATTAAGCTTCAAATAAATAATAAAATAATGCAAAAATGTTCTTTCCTTGTCATTTCTTTTATATGTATTAGGTAAAACACAATTCAAATGAAAGGTATTTAAAATTCTTAAAAATATTTAAAAATTATTTAAAAAATAACATATATTAGTATATATAGGTATTCAAAAGCTAAGTTTATAAATTTAGGAAAATGAAAGAATGGCACACATTTTGGTTTCATTTGTGTTAGTCAAAATGTTTATGTCCTGCAATTTTAGGATTAATATCAGATGAGCATTCCCCAACAGGGAGAGGCTTTTACCTGACATGGTGTTTTGGGATAGTACCATGTTGAAAGATACAAGCATTCTCAATCATTTACAGCACAGGACAATGTCAAACCACATTCTACATGGACTACCACAGTGTGGCCTTGTAGACGCAAAGTGTATGTGCTTGACTGATCTGCTGCCAGTCCAGCTCTACCTCCTACTGAAAATGTATGGAGCATAATGAGGAAGAGAATCAGACAACATCCAACATGGACGGTCTTATATCAAGCAAAAATAGACAAACTTTCCAATTACAAAACTACTGTTCATCTCCTCGGTTCCAAAAAGATTAAAAAAGTGCAATTGAAAGAAAAGGTGAAGTAACATAATGGTAAACATGTCTTTGTCCCATCTTTTGTTGGGCATGTTCCAGTTACCAAATTCTAAATTTAGTTTTGTTTAATTGTTAGTTTAAATACAATTAAGTTGTTAAATATAGATTTTTTTTCCTTTGTACTTTTGTTAGTAAAATAAAGGTTATATGTATATATATATATATATATATATATATATATATATATATAAAATTGTCTGACAAAATGAAAACACTTGCTTGCCATGCTCTTAAGGCTTGGTTTTGACTATTCATGGACTTTTCTTGGACTCGACAACATCTTGTATTTGACTAAATGTGACTCTGGACATTACTTTGTTTCTAGAGGGGGTTAATATAAAAGGATGGAGGAAATTCAAAAGCAATTATTACTACTTCTCTTCTGAGGAGAAGACATGGCATGAGGCAAGGCAGGACTGCTCATCTTCTCCTCCAGGAGTTCTTGAAAAGGCAAAACAAAAGGTTCTGGATTGGTCTAACTGATGAAGAAAAAGAAGGAGTGTGGAAATGGGTGGATGGATCGCCACTGAACGCTGCATGAGTAATATAATCTGTATTATCTTCAAATATTTTACTAGTGCTGTGAAAATAACATGTTAATTATGGTAAATTAATAACTGAAAAAATGTATTAAAAAAACTAGATCACATGTTTTATACTCTTTGATTTATGAGAATTATAAGAAAATTGAGTTTCCAGGGCGGGTAGTTAAATTTTGGCATGGTGAGCAATAAAACAGTGCTGGAAAGCAAATTCAATTCAATTCAGTTTTATTTGTATTTCTGCACCCTGGTGCCACATTGTATTTTCAATCAAAACATATTCAGACTATTGTATCATGTGTCTAAAATGGTCTTTTTTAACTTTAGATTCTGAATTATTGGTGAACCCAATAATGCTATAGGAGGAGAGGACTGTGCTACTTTTGTAGTGTATTCAAGCACACTGGAGACATGGAATGACATACCCTGCCAATACACAACAGCCTGGGTCTGTGAATCAACAGTGCCACCCTCTAAAATACTCATTTGTTATTTTTGGATCACAATGTACCACATTGCCTTCTTTTCCTTGGACATTTTATTTCTCCTTATATCCAGGTAAATTTGCAAAGAAGGAGGTCAGGTGTTGTTACCCTATTATAATGTTCACTTTTTGTAGCATGATGACTTTTATAATAAAATGTTAATTGCCTTATTAAGTGTATATTCATATAAAGTAACTAATATTTTATGAAACTGACACCATTAAAGCACAATCACCTGAAAGATATTAGTTGTCCATGCATCTTTACTGTCCAGTTCTGATTTTCTTTTAAGATCCAAAAACATCTGAACTTACTGCAAATGTAATTATTAAACTGGAATTATTATTTCAGATCTAAATGTAAATTATTGAAAGGACCTTGAAATATGTCAATAAACCACCATATTAGATATTTATATGCATCTATTTTGTTGTTTTCTCACAAAAATAAACTTTCTGACTGATAGATGTGGCAAGCATGCAAGACTTGACTACTTTCAGGTTTAACTTGGCTCATATTTTTAACTGTCTCATATAAAGATCTTTATCATGGCATTATATCAAAGCCAAATACATGTCAATACGCTCAGCGTGTTACTGTATATTTTCTTGCTAATGCATGGATTAATAACCGAGAGTATATTTATTACACTGGATGCTGCAGCTGCAGAAAAAAGACGACTTATCCGCTTATGAAGAAGTGTTTCAATTCACACTAAATCTGACTCAGTATTTTGACATTTGTTTGCTGTGTGTGTTCATAAAGAAGCAGGTGTTTCACTAGACTTCACCATTTTGAGCATGAAATTAACTTGCCTTTCTCTACTTTCTCACATATGGTGATCTTTATCTTTAGCTCAGACCGAAGCTATGCACATTTTCGTGAGCTCAGTGGGTTCCTGCCAACTTCCTGTGTATGTCCCACAACCACAGACATTAATAAACATCAGAGGGAGACCATGAAGGGTGCAGCAGTAAGAAGGAGAAAGTTGAAGCAATAGTAGCTCATTATTTCAGGGGGAAAAATCCTGTTACAAATAAAAATGATAAACAAAACATTGCAAAATATAAGAGTGAGCTGTTACTCATTACTCACTTATTCAGTTAAAGGAGCTTCATCTCACAGCTAAATTAATTTTAATATCAATTTTAATTTTAATTATATAATTATAATTGCATTACATGGCATTACATTGTATGTAATTGTGAACGTTGCTATTTCTTAACATTAAAAACTTTATTAGGAAACATCCATCCATCCGTCTATTTTCTAAACTGCTTCTTCCGTTTCTGGGTCACAGGGAAGCTGGACCCAATCCCACCTGACTGCAGGCATAAAGCTAATCTACAGCTATGCATACACCTCTGGGCACCGCAAGATGCTTGTGTTTTAGCAACATGTCTGAAAGCAGAGAACAGTTGGAGAGTTTAATTCAAAATGCAGCATTAACTTAAACAATATGTGGCTGCTGCAGATAAAAAAAAATTATAATAATAAGAAATATTTATACATATATATATATATATTCAATTATTTTATTTCATTTAATTATTATTGATATTATTATTTTTCAAACATACATACCCATGAGAGCATAAAGGTTTTTATGAAGCACTGGCGTCAATGTCGTATATAACACAGAGGCCGATTGCATCTAACTTGGACCTGAAATTTACACTAAGGCTGTCAGGAATGGCGTCATAGCCCCGCCCCCACAGCTGAGCTGAGTTCGGGCACAGCTGTGGGTCATTATCAATGTGGTTAAAGTTTCTGTGTTCCACCCTTCCGGGTCAGTCTTTGACTGTCTTTGTCACTGTCATGATCGTTCTATGTCAAACTCCTAGTCCCTTAGTCGTAGTCTCCTAGTGTTGTTCCTGTGTTGAGTATTCGTGTTAAATAAGCCCTTATTAACCAACGTCCTGCCTGCGTGTGCTGCCACAACCCACGATCGTTACAGAAAGACTGACCCAAAATGGCAGCAGCGGCAGGACAAATCTACGAGCTGGGCCTGAGTATGGTCGACGGCTGGCTTGGCAGTGGGGACGAGTGTGCAGGGATTATGCATAATATGCATTAAATATTTTTCTAAATTCTTTAGGATAAGTAAGATCATTCTTAATAATATTCTTAAACCATGTTGATTACTGAATTTTTTTTCATGTTGATTACTTGAGTTGTTCATGGTCTAGATATGTATTAAGAGATGACTTCTCTGAGGTAGTAGGTAATTTCAGAGGTCTTGTGGCCAATAGCAGTGCTTGGGGATGGTACTTTGCTTGTGGGTACCTCAGGAGTGCTTCTATTGGTCTATAATTTAAACCAGCAACCTTCAGATCACAGGGACAACTCCCTAACTATTACACCACCACTGCCACATTTTTATTACATGTAGATTTATTTATTTACATTTATTTTACAGATAAAGATATATCACTAAAACTGAAAAAAATCATATAAAAATTTGCATAATTGGACATTATTTGCTTTATAATGGGCATTTAAATGTCAGTGTGCCTACATATTTTTATACTTTTTGTGCAAAAAATGCAACATGAGGAAATAGAACAATTTTAAAAAAAATAATTATTTCATATTAAGAAATGAACCACTGTGGTTATTGTGTATCAGACTCATCAAGTGTCTACAGCTGTCCACTGTTAATTCCAGATTCTGGAAGGCTGGTGAGCCTAGTAAACATCCTGAGGAAGACTGTGCTGCTTTTAGAATCTCTTCGCCTTGACTGAACTCCTGGAATTATGTGCCCTGTTCTGGTAAATCAAGTTAGATCTGTAAATCTATGGTGCTACTCTCATAAAGGCTTGAGTGGTGTAAAGGGACAATGTCATAGTTAAACCTGTTGGTAAATATTCTTTGGTTTAATTTTCTTTAGGCTGAAGTACATAAGCACTGCTTAAAGTCTCAAAATGTACCATTTACACACAATCCATACAGTCCAAATGCAAATTCAGATTTATATTTACTTATATCTGTGACAAAAGAAAGTTATGAAGTAACTAATAATGTTACATATGCTTTAGTTTATGCTGTTTTTTTAATCAGGGTAATCAGACAATAGTCCCTGTATATATGCCTAACCTAATATGCCTCATATGTCTTAAAGGCACAGTGAGAAATACAGCCTGTTTAATTTGTAGCGATAAAGAGAGTTAGGAACAAAATAAAAAAATAGGGGAAATTAAATGTTACCACTTGTTTTTTATAAAGCTGTTGTCGCCTAAAGTTTGTAATTATTTTTCTAGGAGCATTTAGTTTTGTAACTATTTAGCTGTGCTACCATGTAAGTGAGAGTTTTCAAAGATTTGTCTCTGAACCAGACAACCGCCTCTGAGACACTTGTTAAGTTCTTGCATTCATTTTTGAAGATAATGTTCATTTGTTAAAGTGGTTATAGTTGATATTTCTAATTGTCTTGACATTTATCTGCTCCTTTATTTAGATGTACCACAAACCTGTGTGGATCATTTATGCTGAATGTTAGTAATCAATGTCAGATTGCAATATAATAAATAATGCAGTATACTTTACAAAGACTAGTGCATTTTCCTGACTTTCAATATTCATATTCACTCAATAATATTAATAAAGCAATTCACTTGCGGTGACTTGGTATATGTCATTTTCTGAAGTGTATGAAGATAATTTCATGCAGATGCAAGCTTGATGTTCAACATCAGCTTTGCTCATTTTACAGCACAAAAATCTTTATCTTGATATTAAATCAAAGTCATATACATTCCAGCACATTCTGTGTGTTCCTGCCTATTTCCTGTTTATTTCTGCTACTGCAGAAGAAAAAAAATTATGACATTACCTCAGGAACTGCTGATGCTTTCAGTTGTAGTTAAGGGCTGAGAGTCAGGAGCCTGTAATAATATGAGACGCATTGAGTTTGGTCAGACGAACAGACGAGCACAAAACACATGGATGATACAGACAGGTAATTTAAAAATTCATACACACATACTTGGACACTCACTTTAGACACTACTAATTTGGTTAAAATTAAATCTTCTGTTCTAAATGAAATGTTCCTTGCTTATGTTTTCATTTTATTTTATTTTTAGTCAAGGTTTGCTTATGACTGATTGTAAAATGGCCACATTTTCTGCATTTGGCTATTAATCTATTATTATGGCTGGTTAGAATGACATATACTTAAACTGAACACAAATAGAGGATCCAAATTTACACCAGGGATCTTTACCATGTTTGGGCCTTGGAGGCCATGAAGCGCTATTCATTTTGAATGCTGTAATTTTGCTGGAGCAGTGGTAAGACCCATTTTTATAACACCCTTTTTTTTTTTACCAAAGTGCTATACATAAGCAATGCATACAAAATAAAAAATAAAATAAAATACAGTGATAATAAAATAAATAAAAATATAATTAAAATAAATAAGGTGAAATTAAGTATAAAACCAATAAGAAATAGGGATCGCAAACATCATGTATCAAAATGTCTCAGAAGCCCTGAAATTAAAATATGTTTTAAGTCTTGATTTAAGGGATCAAGGGAAAGATCTTAGGAGTCATTTGGCAAACTATAACTAATATGTGATGATCTCCTTCATACACTGCAGCTACATAAAAGAAAATGAAAACAACTTAAACACTATTATAAGACATTTGAAACATACTGTATTTATTGCTTTTAAAAGAAGAGAGGCCTGTAGAACTGTAGAGATTTATTACTTATTCTGTATTTCACTAAAAGGAGGAGGAGGTTCAAAATGTTTGTTGAAATAAAATTGTAATCATTTGAAGTGATGAGATTAAAACATTTGCATATTCATTAAAGTTTTAATGCCCCCTCAATGTAAGTCTTAAGCCTTATAATTCTAATAATTAATATATTATTATATTATTATTCTAATTAATTATTATATAATGCATCAGGTGGTATGAGTAATGCTTCACCCTCAAAGTTGAAAAGAAATCGAGAGAACCCATCTGGAGGGGCACAGCTGCTTATCACTTTGTTGTTCTCTAACCATGTTACTCACTGATTAATCTACAGTCCTACTGTTAGCACTGTGCAATGCAGTCTGCTGAAGGTGCTGAAAGTATCATATTAATACCTGAACTCCATTATTAACTGAGATATCCATATTTGGCTACACTGTATATTTATTTTATTTATCCTATTTATTTATTATTTATGTTGCATATACAGTTTATATATACAGAGTATAGGGTATGTCTCCTATATTTAGTCTTTGCTCTTTACACTCTTTTACACTCTTTATCTCCTGATAAAAAGAATAAGGTATTTATTTCTTTTTCGGTATTTAAAGAAATTTCTAATGAGATTCTAGGCTGCTCAGTAGCTAAAACAAAACATTTGATAATAACCTTTTATTAGTCCAAAATAGGTAAGTTGTGGCGATTAAGATGTATCAAACTGTTCAATACTATTTCAGTGTTAGTGTTTGACTGTTATTACAAATTCACAGAAAAAAGCAGGAGGTGCAGTCTAACTATGTTGCTCTGGTAACTCTTCCAGGCTTTGACGGGAGGCGGTGTGGTAACCTGGCTGCAGTGTGTCTGGCTCTGCTGTGTCTTCTCTTGCTGGTTGTTATCGTGGTCCTAAGTGTAAAGCATAATGGAGAGAGAAAGCGGTTATTAAGAACTAACGAAAAACTCATTTTAGAGAAGAACATGTTAAAGACCAACTATGAAGTCCTGACTGATGAAAGGAATGAACTTCAGAGGAATCTTTCAATACAGGGTGAGGACAATCAAAAAACCTTCATCACTCAAACAATACAGTAGGTATATATACATATACATAAACTGATTTGTTTTTTGTCCGCATGTGACTGAATGAATGGATGAATATTAGGACACTATTATGTATGCTGACTTTTTTCCCTAGTGTCAAAAGAGTAAAGCAAATACCTCTTTCAATACTGGTTTTTAACAAGCCTTTGCTCACTTGGCCTCATCATTTGCCACACTGTTTCATATCTGTAAAGTCAAAGTAAACTTTGTTGCCATCTCAGCTATATAAAGTGATACAGTAAGAAACGAAAGTGTGACTCCAGTTTTACAGAATATATCAAAGACAAAAAGACAGCTTTAATTTAAAGTGTAATTATATTTAAAAGTAATACTATAACCAGGGTCAGATTAAGGCGAGTGGGGACCCCTGGGCAAATGCATTTTCGGGGCCCTACTTACGCAAAAATATTTAAAGTAGACAAAATGTTTTACACATCAAGTTTAATGGTTTTGTCAAAAGATTAAATCTTTAAACTAGCCATTGTCATACAGAAAGTATAATAGCAAGCCAGAAAACTTTTTAAAAAACAATCTTTTTAAAGCCATATGAAAGGCATATTATACACTTTTCAGTGATGTGAGGCTGTCACTGAAAATGACCAAATGACCAGACCATCATTAACCAAGTTTCCAAAGCAATGAGCAGTAGAACTCTACAAGAGCCGTCTCAACAACTTACTCACGCCGTACTGTATATTAGCGAAGATCGATGCTTTTGAAAATTTAACTTGCGGCAAAATGCGGCAAGCAAAACAAAACAAAGATCTGATGGATGGGGAATATAGAAGCCATTGTCTCAGTACTTACCATTTACAAGTTTGCGTTGGAAGTGAAATTCAGGAAAAAAAAAATCATTTCTGATGTTTGTACATTCAGAAGCTTTGTTTGGACTGAATTGTTGATCTTTCCCGAGTGAGCAGGGTCAGTTCTGTAACATTACTGGCTGCCCGACTTGGCTGCTGCAAGGCCTCTATAGCCAGGTGTTCTGATATTTTTTCTTACCAGTAGCATAAAACTAGGGAAACATTATAATTTCTTACAATATTTATTACAATAAGAAATGAACAGCGATTATGATAAACATATACATGCACCTTTTGCAAAATGTAGGTACTGCATGAGTTAATATAATAAAAGAAAATAACGAATACTACTCTAAAGTCTAAGGCTACCAGAATTCAGACTGCATTTAAACACACATGTGCACTCATGCACACGGGCATTGAAAAATTTATGATACTGGTCACTAGCCAAGTTCACATAAAATAACATCAAACGATTCCGTGGCACATGCACATTTAAAATCTTCAGCTCTGAACAGCATACCTCGCCCAAAGCACGTCAACCGCTCACCGGGAGAAAGCTTCAAAAGCTATCGGATGCTGAGTCTGTGTTTTTGAAATTACTGTATTAATTAATTTTCTTGGATCCTGGGTTTTGGCAGTAAAACTGTAGGGCTTTTTGGATTGTCTTTTAGGGACCTGGCTGCAGCCCTCAGATTTGTATTTGTTCCCGACCAATGACGGTGGGCACATTATTTTATGTCAGACTTAAAATTTGTGAAATCAGTAAGTCTGTTAACCCAACAAACAAACTGTCTGTATGTCTGTATGCCAACGGTATTCTCACAGAGCTGTTTAGTATATGTATGGAAGAGGACGAAAAGTTTGTGACCCTAGAGATCAGGCATGTGCTTATAATTTATTAAAACCTCAGCAGCCTGTAGGTGATGAATTTGAATCTGATACATATTTCACCCAGAGCTCAAACCATACATGTATTACCTGATCAAGAAACAGTGAAATGTTGGTTCGAGTTTAGGTGTAAGTCCTTAGCCTCATTAGTATAGCTTTAAATGGTGAATGAAAAAGAATACAACTGGAACATAATAACAAGGCTTTATTCCCATATTAACAGAATACAAGAGAATTGACTAGAGACAAAGTGTCCTGGAAGTCTCATCTACAGAATCTTTCCAGAGTTGTGGGGAAGTGGCCCTTTTAACCTCACTCAAATCAAAAAACCTCTTTAAAGAGTATTACCATATGGAACCACTGAGAGTTAATTATAATACAGATAGGAGAATGCCCTCCTGACCCTCATCACTCACAGCTCCTGACCACATAAAACAATAGTAAAAGATGTGACATTTCTAGTGAGACCTCCATTCAGTCTTCCTGGAGCCTAAGATTATACCCACATGAATTATCGTCCATTAATTCTACAGAGGAAATTATTCACTGCAGTTTAACCAACCAAAGCACCAAGCAGGCACACCTGGAGTGGGGACCAGTCGCAGTTACATCACCCAGGGTTAGGTGCCTTCCTCAAGGGCACTTTGGTTGTGTGTGTTTCTGTTCAAACCAGCGATCCTTTGGCCACAAACCTGCTTTTCTAATCATTTTGTATAGATAGATGTATGTTTTGTGTCTGTGTTGTCAGCACCGTGTGCAGTATGTTAAATGCAAAGTTCAAAAGTGCAAAGTAAAAATCAGGTTTGCTAGATGAGCTCTTTGAGGGTCAATGACCCAAGTAAATACTAAGGTCTGAAATTGCTAAGACATCATTGCTATCTGATGCATTTTAAATAAATGTCAGAAAAAAACCTTTAAAAACCATTGCTGGGGTACTTTAGAAAACTTAGTAATAATAACATAAATAATGTTTAGAAATGATATTTAATAATATTTAATACAATTTCGACACTCTATAGTAAACCTACTGAGTTACACATAATGGTTGATTAAACCTAATAACTTCGCTCCACATGCTTTCTCCTAGAAAGTACACAGTTAAAAAAAGACCATTCTAAGGCATAACATTCTGCCTAACAAGATTGCAGTTGAGTAAATAATTCAGCCTTAATGAGCACAAGTCTGAGGACGTAATAGGGCTCCATTTAGTGTGAGGTTTATATAATGGTGCTATTGACATTAAAACATGCATCTTGTTTTATTTTATAATCAGACAGATTTTGTTCAAAATTGAAGAGATTTGGAAGCAGCTATTATTACATCTCTGCTGAGCAGAAGACATGGAGTGAGGCGAGGCAGGACTGCAGAGAAAGAGGATCAGACCTGGTGATCATCAACAGCAGAGAGGAACAAGTGAGGAGAGCAGAGAGAAGAACTGAACTTTGATAGAAATCTTCTTCTTCTAATCACATTCTCTTCTCCTCTAGGAGTTCATTCAGAAGGAAGATGCCTGGATTGGTCTGAGTGATGAGGAAACAGAAGGACAGTGGAAGTGGGTGGACGGGTCAAATCTGACCACTGTGTGAGTAACAAATAACACTAAAACAATAAACACTGATTATGTTTATGTCAGTATGTTCACTTAACCATTTCCAGATCTCTGCTCATGGAAGCAAGTTTTACTTTTATTTACCAGTTTTGGCTCAGTCAAGTACCTCAATTAGATTAGAAGTTTCATAATTTTTTTTTCCAATGACAAAGAAGTTATTACTGTTTTTGTCTTTACATACTGACACACACAGAACAACTCTTCATCTTTGTCTCTGCATCACCTGTACTCGTTCCTCTCCAAACTTCCATTTTTCACAGAACTTTGGTTAGTCAGGTGTTTCGTTCTGCTTTTTCTTGGTCAGTTTTCTATCTGAACGTTGGATCGCTCTTTCAAAATATCACCACAACACGCTTTATTATCGACAAAACCTAGATAGATTATTCAAAAAATGTCAGACTTAGAGAGCCAACTAAAGGCAGAGGTGCAGGATTTTACAGAACATGTTTGTGTGAGTGTGTGTGTGTGTCAAGTTCTTACACAGGACAGAAGCAGAGTGGCTTTAGATCAAAATGCCGTACAGACTCTCAGTATGGCATTTATTACATGACTATTTTGGTACAAACATTTACCTGCAAGCATGATGCATAGTCCTCTCAAATTTCCTTCCCAAATGTAAAATCTACATCCATTTGGGCCTTGTGTGTTAATTTTCAGATGTGCTGCTGATTAAATTTTACAAATACATGCAATGGCTGGAAGCATAGAGGAGAAATCTGGAACCAAACCTTTGCTCTTCTAACTGGGTCACATAATATCACTACTGTTTAGAAGCAAAAAAGTAATTTTAGGAAAAAAGTACATTTTTTACTGCTTTTTTGTTTGTTTGATTGTTTTTTGTGTAAAAATGTGTGTAACATTTATTCTAATGTTAATTTCTGGTTTTGACATTAAAAAACATAAACTGCTGAGATAAATGGTTATTTGCATAAGGGGCTGAGACTTTTGCACAGTGTTATAGGCCAATATGACCACACTATTATAGGGTCTGCTTTTTTTTTTTTGAATACAGACTCATATGGTCAAATATTACATCTTTTACTTTGCAAACAATTGTTCTAGTTATTGACCATACACTCATTCTGTATTTTGCAGAAGTGGATTTACAGATTGGGAATAAGCCACAATGCTGCTGCAGTTTCCTATTTTCCCATAGACTGAATAATGTTTGTGTTTTCCATGTGTGTTAATCCCAGATTCTGGAAGAATGGTGAACCCAATGATGCTAATAGTGGGGAGGACTGTGCTGTTCTCTCTCCCAATATTCAGACCCTGAATAAATGGAATGATCTGCCTTGTTCACATAAATCATACTGGATCTGTGAATCACCACTGTCATAGTAAAAAAAAAAGCAGTGGATGGACAGATGGACAGACAGACAGACCGACGTTGCTTGTGTTGTGTTGTACATTTCCAGCATAAACACTGAAGTAATACACTTTATCCAATTGATACAACTGAATGGCCTAGGGAATAGTGCATTCTGGAAGTTACAGGTCAAGCTTGTAGTCAAATAAGTAAAAATATTTACAACTTTTACAGTTATTTGTGAAATATATAGAATATAAATATGATATAATTGCATTTAAACAATCTGGTTACTGGCAGCTTTACAGACTTAATGACTGGTGTAACTGCATGTAGCTGTTGTAATCTGATGATGGTAAAACTGATGAGCATGATCTTTATGTACCAGTCTGCATGAATAAATAAACATTTGCTTCTGGAAGCTAGCTGAAGAGATCTGTGGTGGTTGTCCTTGCTTTGCATGTTGTAGCCTACCATTTAATGTAGAGATACAGGGGAACAGATACAGTAATTAACTGTGTTTCGAAACACAGTAAAATATTGTAACTGTACAGTATAAATGCAGCAAATAAGCTGTAAATTAAAGGAGAAACTGAAAATTACAGGTTAAATTTTACCAGCAGAAATGTTCACAGAGATGGTTTTAGGATCCAGACATTTTACACATGAAATGGTAAAAAAAACCCCATTGTTTTATGATTGACACATCAACCATTAACCATTATGCTAACCATTAAGTGAGCTTATCTTTAGGATTTCTTAAAAGAACAAATTCCAAGAATTGATGCAGACCGCTAGTCAAGCCTTATTTACATTTATTTATTTGGCTGATGCTTTTATCCAAAACGACTTCCAAGATGTGGAGCAGTGTAACAGCACCGTACCTAGCTTGTGGGTACCTCAGTAGTACTTGGGCCTGGACTTGAACCTACAACCTTCAGGTCCCAAGTGCAATGGCCTAACGACTAGGCCATCACTGCCCAATATGGACAAGGTATTGTGTTTAGTGAAATGTCAGTTTAGCATGCCAGATTAGTTTTTTTTAAGCATTTATTTTTGCAAAAACAAATCATTCAGTGCATAGCAACATGTAGCTAATGTTGTGTGGTTTATTTTTGCTCTATGGTAGATGATTGTTCAGTGCTCTTGATCTGTGAATCTACACTGCCACCTTCAGGTGTGTAAGCCACTTACTATCCTATCCCAACGTTATATAGTTTTTGCATGTGCAAGTGATCATCTCTGTAAATATTCTGCCGTAATGAACTTTCACACTGCAATAGCCTACTGCTCAGTTCACTCAGTTCACCTGTGGAGCTTATTTATATATTGGTAGAATTGTTAGTAATTTTACAATAATTGTATTTCCTGTGAATTTTATTAAGGGTTTGTACTGAATTTTGTTTGTAAAATTAAAAATTCTTCTCTGAGATAACCATCTGGTATGTACAAACCTTAGAAGCACTGAATAAATTAGTTTGAGCTTCTTATAAGAAGTGTGACAAGATCATCTGTAATGGAACAACCCAAACACAGTAGCACAGAGATGTTCAATCTTAGCTCATGCAGGTTTTCATTCCATCCGATCATGAGCACATGATAAGTGTGAAGACTGAGAGCAACTGCGAAAAGCGAGCAAGAATCTTAGTGAATAAACAATTAGATTTTAGTAATTTGTTGTGCTCTTGTAGAGTTCTGCTTCTGATTGTTCTGAAAATTTGGTACTTATGCTCTGCTCATTTGGTGGTTCTTAGTGCTGGTCTCACAGTACTGAACTGGTGTATTGTAGAGGCCTTTTATACTGTAGTAAAAAGATCATTACATTGTTGTCTGTTTTCTGGCTTGCTGTTATGTTGCCTAATCACACACATTATCTGCCTGTGTGTTTTCCGTTCAGGTTCTTTGGACCAGCCTGTGGATTGGCTGCCAGCAGAGGACGCCATCGTATATAACCAGAGAATTAAGGGGGCTGCAGAGTGTTAGTTGTTAGCTTCCTCTGTGGTTTCCTGTTGTACTCCATCTCCCTTCTTTACTCTGGGACTTATCTGGTGTACGTCTATGTAACTGATCAGAGTGCCAGAACTGCATATTTGTTTTTTAAGATGGTTTTGTGAGATATTGCATTGTACGTATGTGTACATATGGTTCTTGTCTGTATTGCATCTTACAAAATATCCCAACATTTCTGTAACTGGGGTCTGTACATATTACTGTATTCCTGTAAAATGGCCTCTGTGATGAACCAAACTAAAGACATTTTTCCAGTCCATATATCCCATTTTTATATTCCCATCTTCTATTGTGATGTGAAGTAAAAAGTCACTATTTGTCATTGTGAACACACTCAAGCACCACAAAGAAATGTGACCTCTGCATTTAACCCATCACACATGCACAC
>JBBPDA010000081.1:7072103-7101851 GCA_037974385.1 Arnoldichthys spilopterus | reverse complement strand
TCTGGAGAGACCTAAAAATGGCTGTCCACCAACGTTTACCATCCAACCTGACAGAACTGGAGAGGATCTGCAAGGAGAAATGGCAGAGGATCCCCAAATCCAGGTGTGAAAAACTTGTTGCATCTTTCCCAAGAAGACTAATTTTTGAATAAATCTGCAACAATTAAAAAAATTATTATTTTTTGTCTGTCAATATGTGGTGCTGTGTGTACATTAATGAGGGGAAAAAAATAATTTAAATGCTTTTAGCAAATGGCTGGAATATGACAAGGAGTGAAAAATTGAAGGGGGTTTGAATACTTTCCGTGGTATAGCTTAGTAGGTAACTTCCCCTTACATTACTTTACACAATGGTTTAATATGCAGGTCAAGAAGAACTAGGACCTTTTAAAAAAAACTTTGCTTAGGTTTCTTCTGTAACCAAATGTAACTACAATATTGACTATTCAATTAGAAATGAACATTACAAATATGAACAATACATTTAAATGTACCTGTATTCTGATCATCGCATTCTGTAAGCTGGGTTGTCTGATTGCTGACTGGATTAGCAGCTACACAGGTGAGAGTAGAAATGTCTATGTTGGTTATATTCAGAGGAAGATAAAGATGTTCACTGGAATCATTGCTTATGCTGGAGATTCTCTCGTTTCCTTCATACCAGGACAAATTAACATCCTTGCCATTCTCCACAGAGCACAGGAAGGAAGACAACTCTTTGGGATGTCTGGAGCACTTTTCAGTCTGATTTATAACTGGCATTGATACTGGAGCTATGAAATACAACAAAGTACAAGAACAGATTAAAAAAATTAGTAAAATATTACGCAAAGCACTGCAATAACTAACAGTGCTGCAATGCCAATGTGCTATTCACATTAAGTCATATTCACTTCACAGCACCGTCACAAAGCAACTTTGCAGAAACCTATGTCCAAGCGTCCAGTCAGCAACCCAGAAGTGAGAGAGGCAAGAAATAACTCCCTAAGCAAGGCTCAAAAAGGGGGACCCATCCTCCTCAGCTCGACACCAGATAGCAAAACAATAACACAAGAAGCATTAGTAGTATGAGATCATTTAAGTAGTGTCTGTGGGACATGCAGTAGTTAATAGTTCCCCCAAGTTCAATGACGGTGGAGTGAGAAGGCACTAGGGACTCAGGGTGCTCTCATGTAGGCTAGGCTGTCATACCGAGGTCTGCTGGAGTCCTATTCACAGTCCTGTTTCACACAGCTTATGTTTATATTGTGCACCTCTACAATAAACAATGCTAACTAGTCTTTTTTATCTGACTACTATCACCAAGAGGAGCTGCTTCCCCTTATTTTCAGCCTGACCAACCTTCACCATGGCCCACCTGCACAACTACTGTTCTTCCTACTATCACTGGGTATTTGCAGCTTGTACTGTCGACTAGACTAAATCTGCCCTACTCCCTTTAACTTGATCCACTATCACTGGGAACCCTCAAAGTGACCTACTGTTAGACCTGTACCCTCGAGGTGGACTACTGTTAGCCAAAACAAATTCTAACAGCGATATATTATTGTTTTATTTACCACTACTAACCTACCAGTATATCCAAAAAAATGTGCTTTAGAAATGGTTCTAGTATTAAAAATTCCATCAAAAAAATAACAAACTATAAAATTTATATTTTATTCCAGTAGCTGCTTACTTCCTGCCACATCTCTTACCTGGACTTAAATAAATAATAGTAAATAAGATTTAATAAGACTTTTAGTGTAAGGGTACTTACCGTAACATTCAATGTTAAAGTTTTGAAATGAGCGATTTTCTGCAATTATCTGTAATTTATAAAGTCCAGAATTTTCTCTGCTTATGTTTCTGATGGTTAAAGATGCACTGCTTCTGTCCAGCTGCAGTCTGTCTCCATATCTCTCTCTGTTATAGTCTGTAACAGTCTCTCCTCTAATGACCTGACTGTTCACTATCTTTATATCTCCTTTCTCATAGAACCACAGTATCTGAGCATCACTCTGAACTGCAGTGATTCCAGTATGGAGGGTTACAGTGTTTCCCTCCAGCTCCTGCAGTCTGACCACCTCTTCTCCAGCTGAACTCAGCAGACCTGAAACAATGAAAAAAGGAAAGCATTAATAATACTTTCCACTGATAATAATAATACATTTTAATATGATCTGTTTAGCACTTATTTAGATACATATATAGGCAGCTTGAAAAAATATAACACATTTGTTCTGATTGGTCTAAACTGCTTTAACATTTTGCTCAAATAATTTACTTTTTGGTGAGTATTTCCCACATGCCACTTAACTATTTTAAATTGGGAGAAAGTTTTTGGTGACATTAAAATGGGATCTTTGAGTTGAATCAACTTATGGCGATTTGGTTAAGTCTGTTGCTATTGGTAACTGGAGAGACTGGCCCAGGAGAGTTTTAAAAATGTTTTTTTAACTGCCCAATATATTTTTATTTCTTAAAAAAATAAACATCCACACATAGACATTTCTTGCATATTTTAAAGAAGAGAGGGACCAAGGTATAGGCTTGTGTTAACATGCACATGCACACGTGGAGCAGACGGTAGTTATCAACAGTGCCCTGAGAGCAGTCTAGTGGGACGGTCCAGGACTTGACTGCGACCTTCAGTTCACAAGGGCAAAGTCCTAACCACTATGCCACCTTTGCCTAGGTGCCTCCTGTGGGGGATTATTCAATATGAGTAGATTTAAACTTTGTACCTTTGCTAAAATCACAAATATGTATATTTCAATTGGCATGTTTTGCATGTTTATTACACTTGTCATGATAAGCATGATAAATCTCTTGTAGGGCTTTATACAATGTTCTCTCATGTTAACTGGTTGTCTGATTCATTCAGCAGGGGTCTATGGGCAGTAACACCTATGGACACCTGGGGGGGAAGCATTGCTTTTGGTCATTCTGACTGTTTGATAACAGTCTGACTGTTTGTAAGCTTGCTCAGAAATGCAAGGCTATCTAAGGATGAATTACACATTAAAACATTGGAACCTGGTGCAATGTCGAGAGTGCGGTATCTATTTATTTGTCTCCTTATAACAGGAATATATAGCATATTATTCACTGTCCTGCCATTTTAGTCTGTCTTTGATCTTGTAGTAAGCTGCAGGTCAGAATTCAGCAGGTCCTGTTGAGCTTGGGTAAGGAGGAATAAAATGCAAAGTTCTCACATTGACAAATCAGCTGGTCACGGACGTTCTCATGTCAGGCAAAAAATAAACAGTTTATGGTTACATTACTCTGATCTTGTTTTGCTACTGTATATTAAAAAAACAACAAAAAAATGCTAATATGCATTTATTTTTCAAGGTGCATTTGGTTGTAGCTTTTTAGGTTTTGTTGCTAGTCACCTGCTATGTCCAACAATTTTTGCATAATACTCTAATGCTTTCTGTTTCTTTTACATTTATAGCTTAAGAGACTAAAGTTTGAAGATCAAGGCTGAGATAAAGGCCAGAACGTAGAGAAATGTTGTAACAGCGGATGTAAAAAAGTCAGAGCCTGAGTAGTTCCACAGTCTTGGAGCAGCAAGTGAAACAGACCACTTCGTCTTTAGCTCCTACAACTTCAGTCAAGAGCATGGGACATCTAAAAGAAACTTGTCTTATGGTCTTTTGGGACTAAGGGTTTATTATGTCTGACATGTAGAAAGTGAAGCATTTTGAACCGGATTCTGTATTGGTCAATATAGAAGCTAAAACTGGAGTAATGTGGTCCCTAGTCATGACGTGTAGAATACTGAGTAATATCTGTATAAGAAGAATTACAGTAATCGAGCAAGAATGAAATAAAGGCAAAAATAGTTATTATTTCCAAATCATAATGCAAAAGAATGTTGGAAACAGATCTCAGATGGAAAAGAAGCTTCTGACCACAGAAAAAGCTTTTTAGAAACCTGAGGTACAAGTAAATGGGCTATGTTAAAATGATCTTGACCATGAAAAACTTTAAAAACAAATAATAAAGTCTTGAACTTTATCTTAAAAAGAACCAGAAGCCAAAGGAGAGGAGCTTAAACCACTGTAATATGAGGCAGTTATATTAATAGTACCAGTCAAAAATCATGCAGCAGTGTTTTAAACTGACTCAAGACAAGATAAAGATAACTCACTAATCCTGAAGTACATGGAAATACAATAGTCTAAACAAGGTGAATTAAAAGCATACATTCCTTTCTTCATGTCATCAAAACAAGAAATGACTTAATCTTTAAAATTACATTTGGAGTTAAAAGAAACTTCTCTTAACAACAGTGCTGTCTGCCAATTTAAAAAGAGAATCAAAAATCACTCAGATTTTTCACATATATGTTCTGACTGGGGCTGAGATCTTGGAAAATGCTTTGATGTTTTTTTGGGCTCCAAATAAATGTTTTTTTATTATTATTATTCAGTTTTAAACCCTAATTACAACGTCTTCAAAACATGTAGAAATCTTATCAAAAGAGCCAGTAGCATTTACTTTTGGGGGAAAAATGCTTAGAGAAAATGTGCCCTAATGAGACCACATTTAAAAAGATTAAGACCTAGAATAAACCCTTGTGGTACCACATCCTGCACTATGGCAATGGTTGAAAAGAATTTACATTTTACATACATTTACATTTATTCATTTGGCTGACGCTTTTATCCAAAGCGACTTCCAGGACAGAGGAAACAATCAAGCATTCGCATTGCATAGATCAACACTGAGAGTGGTGCTACACGGAATTACCAATATTAACTGCAGAAGTTTAGATTATTTGTTATTGTAAACACACCACACAGTGGCACATGCACCACAATAAAATCAACCTTTGCATTTGACTCTTCCATGTAGGAGCAGTGGGCAGCTGACATTTTTAACATGTATAGCGATCTATTATGTATCTATTTATCTAAATAGATCTGTATGCACATTGTATAATTATTGTTTATGTTTTATAACTCATATTCTATTTTAATTTCAGATTTAGCTTCTTAATTTCTTTAACTTGAGTCTGTTTTATTTTTTATATCTGTGTTATATTTACTTTATTATTCAGAAAAATTGCACAGTCTCAGGAATGATCAGGGTACATTTCATTACATGTTGTACTTGTATAACTATGTATGTTACAAATAAATCTCTTGAACCTTGAACCCCCCTATATAAATGTCCCCCACACCATCACCAGCCTGAACTGTTGACACAAGGCAGGATAAATGCAATTAGACCAGGCAACATTTTTTGTCTAATTGTGGTGAGCCTGTGTAAAGTGTAGCCTCAGTTTCTTGTTCTCAGCTGACGGGAGTGTCACCCGGTGTGGTCTTCTGCTTTTATAGCCCATTTTCAAGGTTTGACGTTTTGTGACTAAAGATGGTGTTCTGGATACGTTAGTTGCAACGAGTGGATATTTTCTCTTTTTCAGACCATTTTCTGCAAATTCAAGAGATGGTTATGGATGATAATAACAGTAGATCAGCAGTTTCTGAAATACTCAGTCCAGTCCAGACACCAACAGTCAACCATGTCACTTAAGTCAGCGCTGATGTTGTGTAAAGTGCTGAATGTGAAATTAACGCGTTTCCAACACATTAAAAGAAAAAGAATAAACTCGGTAACGTGCGCATACGCGAACGTTAAGGGAGGAAAAACCCATTAAACTCGGTAACTCGTGCTCACAATGTAGAAAAGACTGGAAGAGACTCACTGCAGTGGAGGGGAAGGAGGACAAGAGCGCAGATAAAACTCATCATCGTCAGGAAAGCTGCTTTATATCAGACCTCACTCTGCCTTTAGTCTTCACTCCGTTTTCTCTTCAGTGAAACTATGTCTGAACTCTGAGCCGACTGAAGCAGGCTGAAGTTGGCTTGGCTACTTTTTATTCGGTTTGACCCCACCCATTCAGTTAAACTGTCTCGGGAGCGCGCGGAGGTGCTCAACGTGGACAGGGACTCCAACTTTAAAACCCGCCGCACTTGCAAACAAAAACCCCATGACAAGACCATACCACCTTCATGAGTCATCCCAGTAACACTCTGCATACACTGGTAAAATCCAGGAAATGCTACAGTCTTATGGCCAAAACAGAGAGACTCAGGAGGAGTCAACCCTCAAGCTATAAGACTCCTAAATCAGATCACACAACTACAGCTTTAAACTGTTCTAACAGCCTGGACCGATAATAACTTAACATAATGTGCATCCTACCTGCACGCTACACATCTGCCATTACAACTACCAGCTATACATCTGCCACTGGGTTTTTTTCCAATGCTTGTTATGTTTACATGTTTACAGTCATGTCACTTTGCATTTTTAACATGTATCGACAGAGCAGATGTCGTAGAAGGCTTGACTGTCTCGGGAGTGCACAGCACTAAAAACACCTAAAAACTAAAAACATTTTAAATTGTTTCCAATTAGGTATACTTTTATTTCTAGTATAATCCTACATTTTAGACAGGCAAAAGCATATTTTCTATGTAATACATATTTTACACATAATGTATGATAAGCATGTTTAGAAGAATTATATTTTCCATTCAAAACACCACTGTATTAAACTATAGTTGTTATTCTGACAGTATAATGTACCTATTTGAACATTATATCACTGTATTAAACTATTGGTATGTTGTTCTGTCAGTATAAGGTATCCATCAGAACATCATACCACTGTATTAAACCATAGGTATGCTATTCTGTCAGTATAATGTACGCATCAGAACATCATACCAAAGTAGGTATGTTATTTTGATAAAGTAGCCTAAAACAAAAGATCTAGCCATCAATTTGCACTACCAGTATGCCATTCTGACAAAGTATGCCAAGTATGTGTGGTGACCAGCTGGATGCTTCAGTGACTTTACAGTTTTGGGGCTGTATTTACAGAAACATTTTGTTAGCAACATTAGCCTCCCACCTCCAGTGCTAAGTTCAAGAAGAAACACCAGACATGTCTTGGCTGATCATCCAGGATCAGTGGGGAAATGTGTAGGGGAGAAAGGGGTTAGTTGTCATATGGGTTGCTTGTCGCGTTCGTTTGAACTTGGTCTCTAGAGGCCGCTGTTAAAAACCAATGGCATTGAAATGTTTGGAATTGGGGTCAGAGGTCACCCTTTTTGTTTTTGTTTATAAAAAAACAACTCTTACCATAAAGAATTCAGCATCCAGATGGGGATGCTTGCCACATTCTTTTTGGGGCTGGATGTCACATGTTTCTTCTTGCTGTGCATGGAGCAGAGCTAAAGATCTTTGCCCGAACCCTTTGGGTTAATTTCTATCATTTTGCACGGGCTTGGGCCGGGGTTGCGTGGTAAATAAACTGTCAGGTGCGAAAAATGATGCTAAAAAGCAATTTTTGCGAAGTGGAAAAATGTACAGCAAACTGACTGGGAAGATGACGAGGTCAATTGCTACATTGAAACGGCTGTCATGGAAAATGAAATGGATGTTCTTGGCAAACTGTCCTCCCCAAAACTGGCAAAATTGTTGCATTTTTCTTTTATTAAATCTCAGCTGCTGTTCACCGTCACACTTAGGCCGGATTGTGAGAAGTGGCCAAGCAAATCCTGCAGAGCCTTTATCTTAATTTCGTTATTGGCAGATACCCTTCTTAATGTAAATTTATCTTAATTTAATTTGTTAAGAAAGACTCATTTTTATTGGTGCTAGGGCCTGTGTATAGGCTAAGTGTGTGCCTAGGCCTGTTTAAAGCGCGGAGATGTTACGATGTTAACAGAGGACTTATTTTATTTCTTTGTTCCAATGTCCACTGGGCTATAGCTGACATTAGGCATGGCTTCAGTGCATCATGTGCAAGACGTGGGCACACAAGGACTGCACACATGGACTTCCAGTGTATATCTGTTAGAACTGTGACTCTGGGTGTGACAGTGACTAAAGGATGTTGTCTATTGTTTTTTGTCTTATAAAAGGTAAAAATATATAGGTATGTTTTCTCATATTCTCCTAATGCAGGAAATAAATTGTATTGTTGCATTTCAATTAATTTGTTTAAAATTAATTTCTTAGGTTGTGATCAATTTTTAAATTTTTACACTGCGATGGGGACGGTTGTCACAATTGCACAACATCTATTAAAAATACAGTTTTTCAAGGATTCATTAAAAAGAAAAAGCATGATTACCATTCTTCAGGGTGTAAGGTTTATATCACTCTAGCTTGTAAAAGTAAATTATTCTAATTTTAGTGTTAATTACTGCCAACAGAAATACTTTTGAAATATAACAATCTCAGATGCCTATAAGCCTTTTATAAAGTTTTACCTACCGCCATGCGTCAACCAAGAGGACCTGGCTCAGTCATATCCATTTAACTACGTCCTTTCAACTCTGCAATATCTTCTTACCACAAAAAACCTCTGGACAGAGTTTCCAGTGGTACATTGTCTGGTTCTGTTTTAGTGAGACTCTAAGCAACACAGCAGACTGATAACCACACTATTTGGTCTGTTTGTTTCATATATATATATAGTGAGTGTCTCCTCCTACATTTCTTGGTGAGATTGAACCTGAGATAAGCTGTCAGTCTCCTTTTTTGGAGATCTTTTTTTTTTTGATAAGATCTTTTCATTTTCCTCTAGTACAGAGTGAAAATGAAACAAACATTTATGGATGTGTCTGGTCATGCACATGCTTACCAAGGTGAGTTCACCAAGACTGAACAAATGGTGCTTTGACTAACAGCAAGCATCTAACCTTCATGTACTACAAGGCTAAAGTTGTGTACTTATTTACCAGCAGGTGAAGAGTCTTTAGCTTTGGGTCATAAACAACTGGCAGGAAATTTGCTTTTGTTGTTTGACTGATGTGAAACAGAAAATCAGAAATAGTTCAAGAAATTGTCCTGCATGTCTTCCTAAGGATTAAGGTGTAAGGTTCTCCTAATGTAGTAGTTGATGTAATTACAGTGGTTGGTGTGCAACACATTAACAGAGGGTCCCCTCCATGGAGGGGATGGATGGAAGTCAGTGTCCTCTAGTACTAGCTTGATTGCACAGAGCTCATGGTTACCCTCATCACAACAGTTCTTGCAAATGAAGGCAGATGTAGAGTAAACTTTATGCTTTAAGTTAGAAGTATCTAAATCTGATCCTGGAGGATGGATCTCCAGCACAGTTTGCTAATGAAACTTCTTACTAAACCTGCTAATTAACAGGTTAGTTAAACCAGGTGCATCTAGGCAGGGGAATCATCCAACTGTGCTGGACACTGGCCCTGCAGGACCAGATTTTGGCTCTTGGCTTACTACAGCAGTTTGGGCCCAATTAGTTCAATTTTTAAATGATCCAGAAAATTTTGCTTCTCTCTTTCCCTGACACTCTAAACAACAGGTGAAACTGATTTTAACGAGATGGTGTCCTCTTTGATACTTTTTAATGGATAAAATATGTTAATGTTTAATAAAGTGCTATAATTTCAGGGTCAATCAGAATTATATATCATTTCTTACCTGACACAGAAAAAGTGTTTCAGATGTACAAATAAAATAAAAGAAATGCAAATACAGTGGAATAAATACAATTAAAACCAAGCATCAGCTTTCTCAAAATGCCAAAAAGCCTGCAAATGGAAAGGACCTAGAGTCTTCAGTCTTTCACAGATTGGGATTTGGAGTGTTCCTTGCATCCGAATGTTTTAAAGTGATCAATCAGTAGAGCTGTCATCACCACGGCCACAAGAACAGAGAATGCTAATCGGATCATGCACTCAACTTGGCCATTGCCTTTAATGTAACCTGAAAGAGGAAGAGATAAGAAATTAACTTCTCCATACAGCATGTAGAGTGTTTATATACTTTATCTGACTACTCTCCTCTGAATCTGATTAAACATGGTAAAATGGCGGAATAGATGTTGACAAAACAAGCATCTTTCTGTGGGCAGATAGAACATGGATGTGTTCACAGTCTGATGGTGTAGTGTACCTGCATGGTGTGAGCAGATCTCAATCATGTTAAGTCTGGGTGTGCGGTTGCTGACAGGATTAGCAGCCACACAGCTATAGACATCCTGTTCTTCCTTATTAACCTCCAGAGGAACAGTAAGATTAACAGTGTGATCAGAAACTCTGGTCTGATTCAACATCTCTTTGCCTTTAAACCAAGACAAAGTCATTTCTCTCTGGCTTTCTGCAGAGCACAGAATTGAACATCTAGATCCAGATGCTAATGTTATGTAGGGAGAAGGCACCACAGCTGGAAGACATACAAACAGAGATCAAGTGAGACTTATTGTATACAGTGATTTAAAATATGAAATGTAATGAAAAAATTTAATAAAAAATTAAAATGACTTTAAATGACAACAAACAACTACATTTACTCACCATAGACGTTAAGGCTGAAACTCCGTTCTGACGATCTTCCAGTAATGATTTGTAATATATAAAGTCCAGAATCATCTCTTCTGGTGTTTATGATGGTTAAAGACCCGCTGCTTTTGTCCAGCTGCAGTCTGTCCCTAAATCTCTCACTGTAGTAGTCTGTAATATTCTCTCCATCACTGACCAGACAGTTCACTATCTTTATGTCCGTGTTCTTAGATCTATAGAACCACAGTATCTGTGCATCACTCTGAATCCCAGTTAGTCCAGTATTGATGGTTACAGTGTTTCTTTCCAGCACCTGCTGTCTCACATCATCTCCTGCTGTGTACAACAAACCTGAAACACCACAAGTACTTTAAATCTCACATGTATAGTACATAGTATGCTATGCCTGGTGAAAGCATGCATCATTGCTATGGTTTGTTTGATCCTTACTAAGTTAACGCTCTTGTTCTTGTCTGAAAAAAAAATCTGACCTTACCTAGCAACTGCACTGACAGATACCAAGATCTCTGCAGAAAGAATCAGTGACATTTTGTAGATTCTAGATGATGTTGGCTTAATACCCAGAATACTACAGTTTGTTAATACTTTAGGAATCCACTTTATTTCTTAAAATAACTGCATTATAACCCACAGTACAAATTCTTTCCTCACAAGTGTATAGGCCTACTAGGAGAAAGGTTTCATCCCTGGAAAGGACTCAGAAATATAACAATCCAGACTGATTTTAAATAGGGTGTAACTAAGATATTTGTGGGGCAGTGGAGGAACCACCATTCTTATTGCTTTGTAATGCTCCTGCTATGGAATTGTATTACTGTAATATTTATCATCGAGTTTGAGCAGAAGTTTCATGCATGTGTGTAAGCAACAGGAGTTGGCTGGGAGCAAAGTGCATAATTGTGTTCTGCTGGCTGTTTCTTTTGTGGGCTCTGTTGTAATGGACCATGCCTACAGAATCTTTGTCCTGTTCATGTATTGGTAGAGAAAACACTTCAGAATCTGCCTCTTTTCACAGTCCAAGTGTGGCAAAGGGAAGAAAAAAAAAAGTTACACACGTTTATTTCCAGGTCAGATTTAAGGCTTATTCGCCATTACAGCAGTACAGGGAAAGCACTATTATTGCTTTGCAAGTAGGGCTTAGTAGTACCAGTTTGCTGTAACTGAAGTATTATTTGATTTAGGTTATTTGTAGATAATTATATGCAGGTAATATTCATCCAACTGATGTCTCCACACGCTAGCGTCATAGCCTTCAGTCTCTCAGACTTAAGATATATGTCCCGTAACATTCACTAATGCTCTGCATAATGATATGCCAAGTCCCAAGTCTGCAAGTAAAGGCATTTAAGATGCCTAGTGATTAATAATTCTAAAACCTGCACATTAATTGGTATTACTTACTTTGGAAGACATTTCTCATTTGTTTGTACTAAAATTATGTATTTTTGTAGCTCCTCCTGTTTATCACTTTTCTGCATTTGCTTTTTTGAAAAATCTCCTGAAGCCTGCATCTCAAGCAGCCTTTCTGTTGCAGAAACAACCCCCTTGTAGCTTAGATGAATAACCACCTTAATGGACTTTTTCGTAGCAATTACATTAAGTTCTTTCACACCACATGCAGCCAACAGCATTGTGGATGACCCAACACACCCTTCACACAAACTGTTCTCCCTCTTTTCTTGAAGAAGATACCGAAGCATTCGGGCCTTCACGACCAGAATTTGCAGTATTTTCATCCCTCAGGCAATAAGACTGTCATGGACTGTCAACCAACACACAAAGACACACACTTAACTAGTCTGGTCCATAACTATGTAATTGTCTTTGTTTGTACCTGCCTCAATCATTGCTCCCTTTAGGGGCACGCCCATGGAATCACTGCTCTAAAGGCACCTGCATTAGAGGGAATGAGTGATCTGTCAGTGTTACATTAGTCTACATTTAGTGCCACATATTTTGTCACAAATGTCAATCAATTCATAAAGCAATGGTGTACAGTATACATCAGGCAGTCCATACCTATATATAGAACATCTAAAGCAGAGACCACTGTACCATCAACTGTTAAAGAAAATTATATCTCAAACCCACAACTTAAAGGTCACATGTTAAATCCTGTGTCAAACACTGTTACTACTTTAAAAATATCTTTTGAGATCTTACAGGCAACTTAAAAATCAAACTCACAGAAAAGACTCACAGGCAAAAATGGAATTGATTAAAATGAAACTTTTTCCCTCCACAACACATGTTATTTTTTACTGCCACTCACAGTTTCTAATTAATGCACCACCTTAGGTACTCTGTAGAGACACTTACCACAGAGCCCACAAAGGAAATGGCCAGCGTCATGGCAGAACAGCATCATGTTTGTTCTTTTGTCCAAACACATAGTCCCTACCTGCACACACACTCTTTTAGAAAACTAAAGAGTTTGAACATAATTTATTATGGCTGCTGCATTTCTTGTAATTGCTCACATTTTTTCACAAGTGAATTTTAACATGAGGATGAATATTAAACACTTTTCTTGTGTAAAATTAAATGGAATATACAGAATTTACAGAAATACCTTTCATTATTGACTGCATCAGTGTTGTTTTCAGATAACGGTTTGTATTAAAACAAATGCAGCTGTTTGTGTGCAGCCCACCATTCCCCTACTTCATAACATCCAAGTTTTATCACAAATTAAAACACATTTTGAATAAAATCGAGTTGTTCTTGGTCACTTTTGAATGAACAATGCTTATTCTTCTCCTCAGCCCTGTTTTTGTTTTCCAAATGTATTTCCTAATTTCTACTCTACTTTTATTTTATATTTCTTAGTAAAGAAACTTAGCATATAACTGTAGATGAAAAGAATCCCAAAAAGAGAAGAAAAAACCTTGCACAAATGTGAACAAATGTTCCTGCACTCATCTATGCTGTCTGTACCTTTAATGCAGTTCTAGATAACTCAGTAATTGGACATGATTTGTTTTAAGTCAAGCTGTACTTAGCAAGACTCCTTTCCCTTTTGTTTGAATCTTTATGACATAAGTTAGCAAATATATTCTTAAGAATGTATTCAGGATACTCTGGCCATCTTTATATACTGAAAAAACTCACCTGTGCTGTAGATAAGAAGGCAGAGCAAAGCTCCGCTTCTTGAAGCCATGCCCTAAAAATGTTTGAGGTCATTGCGCTTCTCAGCTTCTCCTGTGCTCTCTCTCAAGAGAGGTAACACCCACTCACCCATGTCACTGTTGGGAAAGGAAGTGATAACTTTGTTTGAGGTTTGCAGCTTCTGAAACTAAAGCTGAAGCTGTAATTAAGGAAAGGACTGGTTGTATTGGGTAAAAAAGACTAAATGATTATCCACACACATTGTTCTAGTGCCTCCAATAACATGTATTGTAAACAGTCTATATAACATTTGAGGAACATGACAGAGAGATCAATATGCTGACTCAGTCTCCAAAAACCCCAGATCCCAATCCAAGCTTATGTGGGATGTGCTGGATAAATTAGTACAATCCATTCTGGCTGTGTCCCCCTTACTTAAATCTTTTGTGCTTATTGTTATCACTTACACTAAAACATTTGTTCTCTTTAAACTCCTTGATAATCATCAACCAGAACAACCAGGACAAAAATACAAATGACTGAAATTAAACAGATACTATTTGATTTCTTTACAGAGATCACACTTTTCGTTGTAGAGTTCCACATCTAATAGTAAAGTCAACATGAACATAGGGGAAAGACACTCAGATTGATCTTACTTTCCAGCAGATGGCAGCAGGGACTTTCACTAGAGAAGTGGTCACCAGCCCTAAGAAAGAAATGATATCCCTCAGCTCATAGTCGAACACTAAATCTATAATATCTCTTTTATACATACAAAATGCAGGAATTATTTTCTTAAATATTGCCCTGAATCTCTTTATGTAACAGGTTTTTCTGTAAATATGTGAAATTATGACATTAAGCTGAAGCTATGTTCATGCTGCTGCTGCCACCAGCAGTACTGCTGATAAATTACCCTCCACTGTGAACATTGAGCCATCCTCTGAGAGTGAAAAACAGTACAACTAATGAACAAAACTACAGCAAACTCAGAAAGAATAGAGAAGGAACATAAAAGTAGTAGAACACTTTCTAGACATAGAAAAAGAGAACTTTGAAAGATGGGTCTTCTAACCTGAAAGGCCTAGGAGTTCAGTCTGAGCTCCAGTTCACTTCCACATCAAGGCTGTGGATAAAATAAAACCAGGGATTCCGAAGTGAGAAAATAAACAAGTAACAGAGCGTTTCTCAAGTCACATACTCAAGATCGACTTAAGACTAAGCATTGAGCAGTCTGAGCTCTGTCATTAAGTAGAGGGTCACAGGAGACGTTGGTTGCCCTGATTGCTGAAGAGGGAGGGAGGAGTGCTCTCTGCCTCACTCTGGTGGTCACTGATGGTACTGCAGATGACGGAGCCTGAGGCTGGACAATTACAGTTTATTTACTTGGTGGTAGTGAGTTACAATGTAATAATAATTCAAAATATCCTTATAATAATAACAATAATGTTTATTATGGTTGTTAATTAAATGAGGTGTACACATAAGCATGAAGGGTACAGAAAGTTTTTGTACAAACGCTATCAACTGACATAATAAATATTTCCAATTGTATAATTACACAGATACAGCCAGATTTGTGCTTTTTCATTTTCAAGCGCAAACATATAATTAAAAATATATAAAATACAACTTGTAAATTCTCTTGAACATTTATTTAAGTGACAAAAGTACAAACAAAAGGTTTTTATAGCTTGTCTGGTCAGTTTAATAGAAGTTCAAAAGAATTAACAATTTTTATTATTTATAATATGTGTATTATAGTCTTTTTATTGCCTTTTACAAAAGGTCACATCTTTTCCAGAAATGGGGTTTGTAAAAAGGCTGCAATGTAAAAACTGACACTTGGTTGTCTCCACATTGTCCGTCACCTGTCCATCAGTAAAGAATACAATATTTATTGCATGTGTACAAACATTAACATATGCTTTGTTTTTCACGTTTCTGATTCTCTTTAGTTTCAAGCTTCATTAAACACGTTCTCACCTTCCTAAGTTCTGCTATGAGAGAAACATTAGTAGGTCGGTTAGCAGTGACACTTTCTGTCCTCTCCTTCTTTTTATTCTGCTCTGGAGGTGAAATGATGCAGCAGGATGGCAATAGCAGCCAAGACCATCACAGCAGACAGCACCAATCGGATAACAACTTCAGCTGGGCCACAACAGTGAACATTGGATGGACCTGAGAGAGAAAAAGAAAAACAGTGTGTGTGTGTGTTTCATTTCTCCAATAACATTAACCTAACAATGCTATACACATGTCATGGCAGATGTCTTGTACTGTGATTAAATGTTATACAAGATTATGCCCAGTAGTAAAAATCAGTCACCATTACCTGGTTTGGACTACCCACTTTTTTCACAGGCCCCTACCCCACTGATACCATCAGTAGTGCTTGTGTTTTTAATGTGCTTCTTTTACAGACATATCAGTTATATCTAATCTTACAGAGAAATTAGAGTAAGAGCCAAAAGCATACACACACCTTTCAGTGACCCTGAAATGAACATTCATCAGCTAAGAGAGGATAAAACGCATGTGCACAACCCTGTAACCCTCCTGCCTTACTGCAAACTGCCCGAACATTACTTTCTTACCATAAACAGCGACATGACCTGTACATTAAAGTCCAGAGTCTGTGTCTCTGCTTGTAATTACAATGATTTGTTTAATTGAATCAAGCTACACTTTCCTGGATGCAGCTGCACCCGTTACGTTTCTCCACTCATTTATTGAGGTTTTTTATTTAATTTGTCACTAGTCATTATTTATTTGTATATACACATACACTTTACTGAACATTACTGTCATGGCAATGTGTCAATAACTTAAACACTAGAATCAAGAGGTTTTTTCTGAATTTGAACTTTTTTCAGATCATAGATTCGAATAAACAATTTTAACCTACTGGTGTCAGGTAACAGTGCTGTGTGATGATGAGCTGGGTTTTCTGATTGTTGACTGGATTAGCAGCTACACAGGTGTACGCAGAAATGTCTGTGTTGGTTTAATGTAGAGGCAGAGAGAGATGTTAACTGGAATCTGAGCTACTGATGCTGGAGATTCTCTCTTTCTCTTCATACCAGGACAAATTCACATCCTTCCCATTCTCCACAGAGCACAGAAAAGAACATGACTCTCTGTGACTTTGTAACTGATTTCGTATGACTGGCTTTGATACTGGAGCTTTAAAAATACAACATAAAACACGAATCAGACAAGAGATTGTCAGTAAAGAAGAAGTGCAGAACGTCAGAGAACTGGCAGTGTAAACTGAAGCTGTCATCAGTTTGGCCGTGATGCAGCTGCCAGATTTTGACCATCCCAATGTTTGCTTTGGATCACAGACAGAATGTTTGAGCTAATCATGAGTCTCCGTGTTCTTCATAGACTGTGATGATGTGAGTTTTAGTTTCAATTTGTTTAATGTTAAGTTTGCCGCCGCAGATGTTCATTGAAAAGTTTATTTTGAGGCAACAGCAGGTATGAATTTGATATAGGCTTGATGGTACATTCTTATTGTGAAGCACTTTAGGTACATCTGACGTTTAACATGTTTAATTTCATCTGCTGTTTTATACAGTGTGTGATTTTATTGTGAGTAAAGGGTTTTAGGCACTGAGCTTTGTAAATTTTGATTATGATAAAATCAGTGTAACTCACAGCCTCTCCTGGTTCATTATTTTATTAAAACATGATGTAAAAATTAAATATTTACTCACCATAGATTTTAACACTGAAACTCCATCCAGAATCTTCTCCGCTGATGTTTCTGATGGTTAAAGATGCACTGCTTCTGTCCAGCTGCAGTCTGTCTCTGAATCTCTCACTGTAATATTCTGCATTAGGTTTTCCACTAAAGACCTGAATGTTCATTATCTTTATTTCTGTTTTCTCTGATCTATAGGACCACTCTATGTGAGCATAACTCTGAACTGCAGTTCTAGTATGTAGGGTTACAATGTTTCCCACCAGCTCCTGCAATCTGACCACCTCTTCTCCAGCTGAGCGAAACAGACCTGAAACATAAAACACACACAAAGTGATTCAGTGATGGCTGACTAATAACCTGCTGAACTGTAAGAGGCTCTTATATGAAAATACACTGCAGCTGCAACTCAGAATTATCATTTTGTGCAGAGAGAGAAAACTGTAATGTGTGTTAATAGGGAAAACATTTATTTGAGTCATTTTAAACAATTTCTATTGCTCCAAACTATTTTTTTTCTATTTTTTGGGGTTCATGTTCACACAAGTATAAAGTACAGTTGATGTTACCCAAGGGTCAAAAATATTCCTTTTTATCTCTACTAACAGTTTAACACCTCATTGCTCTGTTAATTTAGAAGGGCTACTGACCACAGGGACCACAAAGAAAATGGGCAGTATTTCAGATCACAGATCATTTTCTGATCACTTGATCTGGTTTAATTCCATTTGTTTCTGTTGATTCAGCTGCTGTACAGCTTTACTGTTGCGAACATCAGAAGAATAAAAGCGAATACATTTCAATTCCTATGCAGATCAATGCTGGATAATATGTTTAAATTGAACTGTGTTTGAGGCTGCATTTACTTCTGCTTTAGTCATTGTTAAATAAAAGTTTATGTATATTAGAAAATGATTTTGACCACTTTGCCATCTCTGGACAGTGAAAAAAGCTCACCTGTGATGGAGATGATTAAACAGAGTAAAGATCTGCTGCTGGAAGCCATTCCTTTAAATGTTCTTGGATTTGAGGATCTCTGTACTGCTCAGCTGTCACTCGTCATCTACTGTCGCTGTTCATGGAGGAAGTGGCTAACCTGAATTCTGTTATTTAAGGAGGTTCTGAAACATACTGTTAACCACTGATGCTTCAGGGTAATTCTTAAACATCACTTTTAAACTCTTTATGTAACAGGTTTTTCTGTTAATATGTAAAACTGTAGCATTATACATAAGCTATGTTTACTACTGCTGATGAATTACCCGCTAATAATGAACTGCAAACAGCACACTTTACTGTAAAGCATTAGAAACATTTTTGTTATCAAACAAACAAACTGATATTTTGCTTTAATTATAAAAATGTAGAATTGAACTGAAATTACATTAATTATGTGACATGGGCGTGAATGCCGGACTAACTGAAGGACCAGAGAAAACTCTCACTCTTCACTCTCAAAACATAGAAAAGAAAAACTTTGGTAGATGGAGCTGCTAGACTTTGATACCTGGGAATTCCCTCACTTTCAAATAAAGGGTGAAAGAAAACCAAGGGCACTATCTACCTCCCTCTGTTGGTCACTGTTGGTACTGCAGCAGATTGAACACCACAATGGACCAGTGCAGTTATTTTACTTAGTGGTAGTGAGCTCCGGTGTAAGGATTATCCTAATTATTCTTGGTTCTCAATGTTTATTATTGTTGTTGATTAAATGAAGTGTATACAAACTAATAAATGATAAACTGGGTACAAAATTGTGCTGTCAACTTACATATGAATGAATATCCCACATTGTATAATTACACAGATACAGCCAGGGTTATAGATTTTTAATGGCATCAAGTGTTTTTTATTTTTCAAGCACAAACATTTTATATAAAATATATACAATATGCATTTTTAACTCTGGCCCCTTTGGTTTCCACATTTTTCCATTTATTACTTGACTATGTACAGCACATACAGTAGAGAGTGCAGTATTAATTTAATGTGTACAAACATTAACAAACTCCATATGTTTCTGATTATCTTCATTTCTAAACTTTATTAAACAATTTCTCATCTTCCTTTGTTATGCTATGAGAGAAACAGCCTCAGACATCAAACATGGCTGACATTACTCACTTATGCCATCTCTGCCATGTATGTCAGGCTATGTTTTTAGGTGAACCTATCAAGTAGTGTATTCTGTGGCCTTCAGAAGAGCATGAATTTACCTTTACAAAAATTCTACAGGATTAGGACAGCCCAAAAAGCCTATGACTTGTTAAGTAAGACCTTAAGTTGCTGGTAAACCACAGCACCAGGGATTTCAAGGCCTCAGAATATGTCTGAGAGACCCTGTGCTAAGGATTATTCACACTGACAACTACCACCAGCTGGATTCTACACTGGTGAGGCAAAGCTTTAGTCTATAAATAGATTCATGAATTTTTAATAATGTGAACCTTAGGAACACCCAAAACTTATCTATGATTGCTCAAGTCAGTGTCAAAAACACCATCTCTTCTCACAGTTCCTTGAGATACTTCACTTCTTGGCTCAAAAAATGACCTTAAGTCAATGTAACCCTCTCCTTAGACTTGCTGAGGACCATCTACAGTTTCGACAAATGGTGGGTCAAAAAGGGGACAAAACACCTTTCACCTCTGATTGTCAGCTATTCCTGCCAATAGCAACGTTTTCCAGGAGCACTGCACAAGCTAAAACCACACAAAAACAGCCAAAAAATGACTTTTGCATGTTCTTTTAAGCCATGAGCAGTGGGTAAACATCCTTTCTTATTTATCCTTTCACTTCTAATGATAAGAACAGCAATAATCCTGGTGGAACCTTCTCTCTAGCAACATCATTTGTAAATGTTATGAATCTGCCTAATATTGAGTAGTTCCCTCATGCTGCAGAAACAGCTCTGACCAGGGTGCACTGTGTGTTCTGATTCCTGTCTATCACTGCCAACATTTCCATTTTGTGCAACAGAAGCTCCTTTTTGGGATAAGACCACACAGACTAGTTTTCACTTCCCACATTCATCAATGAGCCTTGTAAATCTCACCCCACTGACAGTCAATGTTATGCACTTCACCTGTCAGTGATAATGCTAGATGTATTTGTTTTTTTCCCTTAGACTGAAACAATAAAAAATCTTTTTTATTTTTAAATACATTTTCTAGTCCACTTACAACTTTTTTGACTTATTATGCATTTAAAATATAATAATACTAAAATATATGCCTCCTTACCTCTCAGCTAATGTGTTTCTACTTCAATTAAAGGCAGCTGGTTTTGACAGAGATCCTTACATCCTGCCAAAGAACCAGTGATCCAGGGACGATATGCCATGTGCTCAAGAATACATGTGCTTTCCTTATGTTTCACGTTTATGTTCTGATTTGGATTCCAGAGAAATGCACAAAGCAAAGCCTAAAACATAAAATAAATGTTAATACAATAATACAACAGATATAATATTTAATATATAATGTTTCCTTAAATTTTTATATGCCTTCAGGCTTTGCTTTGTGTATTTTTCTAGCATCATATATAGGTACATATATAACATCAGGAAACCTGCATTCCTGACATGTCCATGGACAACAGGTTTTTAACTGATTCATTATTAGATAATAATTTGTGTCATTCCTGGTTTCCTAGTTTCCACTACTAAACAGTTGTTTCTGTAAATTCCAGTGATCAGTTTGTTTCTTTTTCCTTTAGCTTTTGAGGTCTTTAAAAAGATCACTCTGATTTCTTGTTGAATGTGTTTGTACTGTCAGTTACACAACAGTAAAAGTGAAAGTCACCCCATCACACAAAGTGCACCACAACGAAATGTGACCTCTGTATTTAACCCCATCCAGATGTGGGATGGCGACAGCTATCAGCAGCACCCAGGGAGCAGTGTAGCAGGACGTTAACTAGCTCAAGAGTACCTGCTGAGTGCTAACACATCACAATAGACTGAGGTCACCCACTGAGTGGCAGAAAGGCTATTTGGCAGTCACATGCATACCCTCTGCACTCTACACTAAGTAACATTCATGGTCTGCTCTATTATTTAAACAGACTGGGTCTAAAGTGATAAACCAGGAGGGCAATAGTAGCCAGGCCCCCCAGAGCAGAAAGCACAATTCGGACCACAGCTTCAACTCGGCCACAGCAGTGGGTGCTGGTCAGGCCTGAGAAAAAGAGAGAGTGCAGTTGTTTATATCTAGAATGGAAACTGGTTTTCTTCATCTCTGCAAGCCACACAGAACACTGTGTCACAATTGTCTTACCAAGAGGTGGACAGAACTCTGTGATGTTGAGTTGGGTTGAATGGTTGCTGACTGGGTTCACAGACACACATGTGTAGATGGAATCGTCCTGAACTTGAATCTCCAGATGAAGACAGAGAGGGACACTGAGGTCAGGATTACTGCTCTGTTTCAGTGTCTTTTTGCCTTTATTCCATGACAGACTGTTCTCTGGGCCATTTGGAATTGAACACACCACTGTGCAGGGCTCTTTAGTGTACCATCTATTTGAGTTGATGCTTAGAGAGTGTGTTGACTGTGCTGACTGATCTTCTGAAATATGACAAAAAGCGCAATGAGACTGACTGACTGACAGTGTAAAGTTACACGCTTATTAAATTACTTGAAGAAATGTTTGGATAAATTGCATTTATGTACAACATTATATTTACTCGTAACTATAATAATGCAAGTATTGAAACTATCTACATATATATACATAAGAGTACTTCGGCAACTAAAGTCCTCTCACATCTGTATTTTTTAAAAATTAGAACATTTTATGAAGGCTTAGCTCTGCCCAGACTTGCCAAAAAAATAAAGATAAAAATAGTCATATGCATCTGAAAAAACTTATTTCCTGTAGAGTTTCAACAGAATATTCAAATATGACTTTTTTCCTAGTACCAATGACAGGATTCACACAGATACACAAACTGTGCATGTTCTCTGCAATCCCAATGATTAATGCATTCCTAAGGGTCTTGTCTCTCTCTAAATCAGTCATTCAGAAACACAAATCATGGTTTCTGGCTAATCTGTATTTATGAACTTTTTACATGTTTCTTCCTAACCATGTTAATGATATTAATTAACTAATATAATTAATGCTTTATTTAAACATATTTTAACATCATTTAAAATGTCTAAAATCAGTCTAAAATAGGTAGCATCCAGCAGCAAGCAAGTCTATATGGAAGCCTGTTGGAAAAGAGCCATTTATTATGGCTTGTTATAAAAGTGTCAGCTAATTTTGGATTGTGCTTAAAGCCACAATTACTAACCTGTAGGTGGTAATTTGTTAACACCCGATATATTCTTGTCAGGGGTTTGACACTCACTGATGTATGAAATGTTTTTAATGACAGGTATAGGAACAGGTACTGTAGAAAAAAAATTGAACACAAAACTCTAAACACAGTTTTAACATTGGATATGTTCTATTTACATTTTAACATTAATTCTATAAATCAGGGAGCACAGCTGCAGTCCAGAACCCTTGCTCAAACTCACTCAACTCACCCAACTCAACCCTCCAGGCTTTATGCACCACTGATATACACTTTAAGTGTTTAAGTGTTATGTCTGATCGGTGTATGTGATGTCTAATCTCATACAGGAACCAGAATTAGGTTCCAAGATAACTCCAAGATAACAAACAGGCTAATGAGAATGAAAAGTGATTTATTTCCTTACCATAAACTGTAACATGGAAATGCTTGTTTGAGATTTCTTTACCGATGACCTTTACTTTATAAACTCCAGAGTGTGTGATGCTGATATTACTGATGGTCAGAGATCCAGTCTGTGTGTTCAGCTGCAGTCGGTCTCGGAATCTCTCACCAAGGAGAGTGACAGCGTTTCGGTTAACTAGCTGCACTATGATAGTTTCTGTAGGTCCAAATGTCCACAGTATAACATCGCCAACCATTTTCCTAGCCAAATTAGTCATGAGAGTGATGGTTGCTCCCTCTGTAACTTCTATTTCCTCCCCCTCATTGCTCATGACTGCTATCAAAACTGCAAAAAAGGGCGTTAGGAAATCATTTCTTTATTTGAAATTACAATGTTTAAAGGACCCATATTATGGAAAACCTCATTCATGTACCTGCCATGTATATGGGTACTGCACTGCAAAAACAGCCTGTTTTGAATGTGTTGGTTATGTCACAAAAACCAACCCATTTCCTACACAGTTTAGCACTGCCCAATTTACACTGAAGTTATAAAGAGTGTTTCTACCTGGACTGTATCAATTCTAAAGGCACAAAACATTCTGTGTAACTCATGGATAATGCGAGGTTCTAAAGCGGTCAAGAAAAAAATTAATTGTGGCTATTTTTGTTACTTTAAACCACATCAACATTATAAGTGGTTTTCAGGAGAAAAAATAAATAAGATACAAAAATATGTTGGATATGGGCCCTTTAAACAGTTAAGAGCTGAATCTGATGCAACATGTGATAATGTATGTTTCCATGATGCACAGATGTTCACACAGGAAATGGCCAAACACAACTTTATGTAAGTACATTTCGCTTTGAAGTATTACAGAAGTGACTAAAGTGTTTTAACAAGGCTTAAATATATATTTTGCTGTATAAGCACTACAGTCCTCGCCGTGATGACCATTTCAAAGACCAGTCTGAAAAACAAACTTTTACTGTAAACTTTTTCTCTAAAGCAAGCTACAGTTAAAATTACTTACCTGTAGTATAGACGAAAAGCCACAGAGAAGTCATCATACTGGAAGATACTGGAGGATCGATCAGCTGTTTATAGCGCTACTTCTCTCCTGAGTTTGAATTATTACTACACCAACACAGTGATCCAGCAGAGTTCCACTGAAGCTTCATTCTTGACCCTTCTTCTGGTAATGATGACTCCTATGAGGAGGAAAGTCCATACAATTTAGTCATGAAGTCCAGCAGATGGCAGCAGAGCCATGCATCCTATGCAGAACTTTCAAAGCCACATGCAGTTAATTCACTGTTAGGAAGGCCAAAATAATGATAAAATTAGGTAAATTATCCAGGAAGCCATCCTTGCTGCATTTTATTTATTTATTTATGGTTTGCAAAACAAATGTTGACACTTTTGTAGCTCCTCACCTTTCTACCTTTCTGCTTCTCAATCAAAGAAACACACACTCATATTTTTCCAAATAAAATGGGCTGCAATGGACAATGGTGATATCTCAGTGCACATTATTGCACTTACTGAAGTGGTTCATCTGCTACCGTTTTTTTTCTCTCGCCTACTTTTTTTTCTTTGCTTCCTCTCCCACCTCCTTTCTTCTTTCACCTCTTCTCATAAGTGCAACTACCCTTTGCACACAATACCACTCGTTCTCTTCTTTTTTCATCAACTCTTACCTCTGAGCAAGTGAGTACAGAACTTAACGTATGTATTCGTTTAAGTTTTGAATGAATATGCGGTACAGTTCGTTGGTCTATCTTAAACCATGCTTCAAATCAAACCTTTTTTGTAAATTTTACATTGTGCTGTCTTGCATATTTGTGGTCATATTTGTTTTTATTGTTTTGCTTTTGTTTGTGTTGCTGTAGCTGCAAATGCGCTGTGTCCTTATACTATTACTAATGTCTCATAGTAGTTCCATTACCATAGCCTTTCCTCTATTCTCTCTTGGCCAATTCGTTTTTGCTCGTTTCATCTCAAATTTGATTATATAGATACAGGAGTGACCCAAGACACTTTCTGTTCTCTGTTTGGGTTCAAATCTGGCTTAAGGCCTCACTGCCCATTAGACTTGCAAGAACAGGGTTCATTTTAAACTTTGACTAAAAAGAATTTCTATGAGCAATTCACCATTTCACACAGCAGTTTAGTGTAAGATTAGCCTTAATCGATGCCAATTCTTGGTATTGACCTATATAATCTTGTAGTGAAGAAACAGAGAAAATAAGAGCAAAAAACGTTAAACTCAACCTGCTTTTTCAGATTTTCATGCAAATTCATTTACAACATGAAGCTCAATGAGAAAGCTGAATTAATATTGGTATATAATTATAATATAATTCATCTTGGTATATATAAAATCTCAACTTGCTTTTAATATTTTTTGACAGATAAAGCAAATTTAAAGGCATCATCTTTGCTGAAAGAATGCATAAAAATGTGATGTCCCATTTGTCCCATTCACTGATGGAAAATTGGATTAGCACAGGGAAAAAACCAGTAACATTTCTACTTAATTAAAAACTTTTGTGTGTAATGTGTCTATAGTGTTGAGGTAACAGCTAAGAACAAGGATGCTTTACACACCTGCAAAAATGCCCGCCAAAAGTGGGGCTGCAGGGCACTCTGCAAAGGCACAGTGTGGACAAATACAGTTTCAGCCATGCAGTTTCCTCTGTAAAGTCAAAGCCTAGCCACATCCTGTGTGTGCTGAGGGATTTGTTCTGAAAAAGGGTAAAAAAGGGTTTAAATAGACATACACCAGTCATTTACAGTGTGTAAGTACTCTAGTTATAGACAATGTGATTTCAAATTAGCATGTGAAATGTGGCATACTGCAGGGGCGTCATCTGGGCCCTGACCTGTTTTTTCTACATGTACAAACGCAGTTGCTGCAGAGGAGGTGGTTTCCTGTTGCTGCTGCCAACACAAAAGGATCAAAGTGACACATCTACTTTAACTTCACCGTATAGCTTTATAACCCCATCTTTTTCTCTTAACACATTCAGCACTGGTGCAGCATCTTGTGATTTCACAGTGTTTTACCAGTAAACATTTCCTATCAAAGGTCTACAAAAGATTTTCTGAATAAAAAGGGGTTAAAATGTTATTTATTAAAATGTTAATTATTTGATATTAATGCACAGCACTGCTGGGGTCTCCTTTTCTTCTTCTTTCACAGGCATTATGAGGCTGCTGCTGTCCCTTTTCTTGAGTGTGCTCTGCTTGTTCCTCTCCCCTGTTCCCCTCCTCCAAGCAGGAACCATTCCCAGTAGTACGGGAGACACGACCACCGGAACTGCAAGTAGTTCAACTGAGGCACTTCCCGAAACCGTACCCAGTGCAAAAAATGATACAGAAATTTCTTTCCCTCCCCCTACCACCACTGTGAGCACACAAAAAGATGTAAAGACAGACCGTTTTGCTGAGACAACCGCCCTGACAACCCAGTCCAAAACCCAAGCAGGGCCTAAACTGTCCAACCAATCCAACAGACACTTAGTGGTGACAGTGGTTTTGCTCCTCATAGCCCTTGTCTTCCTTTTACTCTTCATATACAGATGGTACAAGCGTAACCCTGACCGCCGCTCTTTCCGCGGACTTCTGGACAGCATAGTGGAGGGCGTGCAGCTGGCCAGGACCAGAGTCTTGGGATATCTGCAGCGTCCTCAAAAACAAGAGGAGGAGCTGGAGGATGATGAAGAGGTTGCAGAGATGGAGGAAGGAGTAAGAGGGGAGACAACAGACAGAGGTACAGAGGGGGGAGAGGAAAAGCAAGAGGAAGAAGATTCGGAATCGGATGATTCATCAGAAGAATCTTCTCCAATGGATAGTGCCAACCTGTCAGAGTGTGAGAAGCAGGCAGAGGAAAACGAGGATGATAGGAGAAGCTCAAAGGAGGAAAGAGAAGATATGGAGGAGATGACCTCCGTCACTTTAGATGAGGAGGACAAGGTGGAGCTGAAGGAAGTGGATGATTTAACACCACTGTGAAAACTGGGAAAGGGGAAGATGGGGGTTGGGTGATTGGGGCGGGTGGTATGATAATTTTCTTACATGTGGAATTTTTACTGTTATTTTTGTAAAGTTGCTCAACTTTTTGTATGCTTGCAAAAAAAGTTTTTACTTTTTAATAAATGATGCTATTAGAATGAGCATGCTTCTAAGTGTTTCAGTAATGCAGCCTGTTCTCCTTTTTAAGGACGACATAATTAAGTAGAATATATTCTGCCAAAAATCAAATGCACACAATTTTCCACAATTGATTTGACACTTGGGGTATACATTTTCTTTTCTTTTGTGCTGGAACAAAGTCTACAAGTCTAATTTAAACCCTTATCCCTCAATTCCAGTTCATTTTAATTCAGTTTTTGGCTCACATGATTTTTTTGCCTTCATTGTTCCCATTTGTGTTTGAAAGTGACTCATATCTGTCTTAATTGTAAATGACGTCACGTCGCGACAGTAACACTGTATTAAGATGTAATATAGGCCACTTGTAATATAGACACCAATGTGAATCACCAGTAAAAACAATCAGATTTGACCAGAAAGTCTGAATTTAGCAGTAAATAAAGCATACGTATGCCTTGTAATGTGGATGCACATTACAGATCTGATTTGAATAAATGTGTCCACACAACTGTCAAAACATCGGTTTCAGACTATGGCAACAAATCCAATTCAACCTTGTGAACACTGTAGGGATGTGAACTGGCACAGAAGTAAGGCTGTCACATGGTATGGTATATTACTGTGACTCTTCAACTTGGAAGCAGACATACCATGTATAGGAGTTTCTGTAGCCATCTTTGTGACTCCAACATAAAAGAGGAACAAGGTCTTCCGCCATCTGGGACTTCAGAAGCAATGTTATCAGAGTAGACCTATATTCCAACATAAAAGTAGATATCACAATGTACATATATTGTTTTTTTAATGTATCTGTCAGCCTGTTAAACTACAGTAGAGAAAGTTAGTTAGTGTGTTTGCAGTAAGTCAGAAGCTGTATGTGGGTGGTAGGTATGGGACAATAGGACAATTTGGAAAAATGTCCTGGTGGGTAGCGATCACCTCTCAAACATATCTTTTGGAATTGGTCAAAAGTTTTTTGCAAGTATTTATTTTCTGAAGAAAAAAAAAACTAAATATCACCAAAATTAGGCAGAAGATAAAATAATCAAGCTAAATAAATATCTTATTATACAATTCCATGAATAAATTCATAGCAAAGAAAAGAGTTAATACATTTTCATCAGATTTTAGTAATAATATATAAGTCTCTTTTATATTCGTAGATAAAACAGCCTGTGATATTGACTCAAGACTCTTTAGTTGTACACAAAGTACAAAAGACCAAAGTAGCTGAAATGTTGCAGATCAGATGGGTCAACACAGTATGAGAAAAAGTATGAGGTTTCCACAATCAAAAATACAGTGATTTGTAAGCAAATTGTCCATATTTTTTCCTCTGATTTCAGCTTTCCAGAAATAAATACACTGCAAATAATTCACAGTCAGCTTTGAGCACAGTACAGCACATTCCAACCATAACATTCAATGCGGTTATTTAGTTTTTTTTTCCTTTTTCCATTATAGTGTCATGAGGCTTTGGTTTTGGGGGCACAATGCATTTCTCTCATGTACGAGAGTCAGAGAAAGAAAGAAAGAAAGAAAGAGTGTGTGAGAGAGAGAGAGAGAAAGAGAGAGACTGAGTGGAAATACGTGCACACAATATCCCTTTGATGAATGCTGATTGCACGAATGATTGGCGGTTTCATTTGCCGCGGTGGCCTTTTTGCTTTTTGTTCCGTCCTGGAGTTCTGATTGGCTGTGTAGCACAGTTCTCACGGGGAAGGGGTGGAGTCTCAACAGGAGGCTCCACTTCTCCATCAATACTGCTCTTAAAAGGCTCCGCGAGAGAGAACTTCAGAGGGCTAGAGAAAGAAACATTGCGTAAGAATCAAAAGTCAGGTACACCTACCATATAGGTGCATTTTTAGTCTTACAGTTACCATTTATAGCCCATCTGCTGCTCAAAAATACATCAGGCTTTTTTCAGACATTCTACATTTAACAGTGTCGAATTAATAAAGGAGCTGAACCAGGTGTGTTTGAGAAATCACCAAACTGTACTGGACACCAGAGCTTCAAGACCAGAGTTGCACACCCCTGAGGTATGAGCACAACAAACTGTGAATGGAAAACGCAACAGTCTCTAACTGCAAACCGGCAATGTTGACAAAGCCAGTGTGTCTTATAAAGTGGACAGGAGATACAAAGGGTGTATGCTGCTGATCCTGATACAGCTGTGCAGGCAGCACATAATTAACATGACACAATCTTGTCAATTGTCTATATGTTAGGTATGTTTATAGCTGTGGGAACCTCTTTCAAGCAGGGGTGCGCCAGCATCCTGGCTAGTCAAGTTACTTACTTAATAGGGTCTTGAAAAGTTTTTTAATACAAATGTAACAATTTTACAACAATTTAACAATTTTTTAATTAAATAAAAATAATATAAATATCTTCACTACTTTGCATATATGAAGGCTGAAAAATGAGAAATTAGCATTTAGCATTTTTTTCCTTGGAGATTTAGTTGGAAGATCAAACAAGTGAATGCAAATTGCCAATTCAGTGTAATCAGTAGTAATTCAGCAGTCAAATATCAGACCTGATTGGTGTGTGTGGGCTGCTGTTGAGTCTGCGAACGGGACGTACTCGTGGTTCTACGGAGAATCCCTCTTTCAGACTCTCCAGTACTGAAGGGGCCACATAAGTGAAGCCCTGAACGAACACACACACACACACACACACACACACACACACACACACACACACACACACACACACACACACACACACA
>JBBPDA010000081.1:7026674-7072003 GCA_037974385.1 Arnoldichthys spilopterus | reverse complement strand
TATATATATTTTTTTTTTTTTTTTTTTTTTGTAACGTACTGAAAACACTGTATTCTTCTTTTTCAGCTCTACCCATTCGGCTTTGCCCCAGCTGCCCCAGCTGCCCCAGCAGCCCCAGCAGCACCTGTTGCTCCAGTTGTGCCTGTTGCTCCAGTCGTACCTGTAGCCCCTGTAGTTCCTGCTGTCCAGGTACAACCTTATGTCCACTAGATTTCTAGTATATTGTCACTGAACAGCATACGTGGTAATTTAATGACTTGTTTGGTATGTGTTGTTTCAGGCCCCTCCCCCCAGGGGCGATGATGATGATGATGACCACGATGACTAAAACAGGTGAATCAGCTCAACTACCAGGACCATAAGCTTCACTTATCTAACCAATATTTAATGAAAGTAGGCGTAATAGTGCAGTTAGGAAAGTAATTACGAGACCGTTTGGCCAGACCCTATTATACAGCACCACACCACAATACTATCTGATATTAAATATAGTCCAACAGAAGCATTTTTTATTTTTATATATACAGTCAAATGCAACAGGTTTGCATACCTCTGGTAAACATGTGTGTTTTATTTTTTTTTATGTGAAAATGAGTTCACATCCTCTACAGATAATATACTTCTGCATATTAAAACTCAAAGTCTGTTTAACTTAACATATTTGGGGAAAAGTTTTAGCACATTTTATTTCACATTTTATTCATTTCCCTTTTTGCAATAGGTTACATTCAGCACATAAACAAAAACTGAGCACTTGTACATTTTATTGTAAAAAAAAACTATTTTAATTGTACAATTGTTTCCTATAGAGTTGGTTTATTTATTCTCACATAGAAAATCATTTTAGGCATAAACTTGGGGATAAAATGTCAAATTGACATAGATGTCAACTTGTTTTTGTATTGTATTTGAATGTATAACAAAAGGTATGTTTTTTGTTTACACACACCCTTGTAAATGTACCCTAACATTAGGCCAGTTCAGATTACAGACTCTTGCCAAATAATGCAGTGTTAAACGTCAGATAATGTTAAATATATCTAGCATTTCATATATTCTGGCAGAAACATTTTCACAAGAATTAAATTCTGTAAATTCTGATACTGATCAGCTGGGGGAAAGGTGTGTAAAATTAACAGTACATGTTAATTACAATTACAATCTTTTATTGCTAGAAATAAATGCAACACCTAAGTTTCTGTAACACATAATGAGAAAAATGTGAAGTGTTACCAAGTATATGTATAAGCAAAATATAAAAAATGCATATTAGTCCAAATGTATTAATTCAGGTTTGAATATTTGGCTGGAGATGGTACTGATCTGGTGCCAGACATGGGCAGAAAAGACTGCAGGAGATATTAGAGAGGAAAAAGATTGTAGAGTAAAAGAACGAAAGTCCTAAACCAATCAAGCATGAAAACACACATTCTTACTGTGTGATAACCATGCGGTAGTTGTGCATTTCTTTCTGTGGGGTAGAAGAGTGTCTGAGCTGCCTGATGATCATCCACTTTCAGATGCTCATTAAGTAAAAGTAAAGTGCTTCAATTATAAACAGCATCATATTAAAGTTAAGCAGTTTTTAAAGAAAATATATCCGATCTGTACTGGCCACAAGTTTTAATACTGGTATCTGCAAAGAAACGCTAACATTTAATATATTCTGAAAGAAAAATGTTTTTTACTATATATCACTTTTTTCCATGCTTTCAAATATGATTCTGAGACCAGTTCCTAAAATGTCAAATTTACATGAAAAGTCTATTTAAGATATATGTATTTCTTTAAATCTATTGTCATGTCAAGTTTTTAATAGCACAGATTAAAGTTTTTTCTCTGTCCTTGAGTTTGTTCTAAGTTTTGCTGATTTTCAAATATTTTGCTTCTCTTTCAGATGGTTGATGAACTGACTACTGGACTAAAATGTAAAAGGAAAAAAAAAACACAAAAAACAAAACCAGAAAAAAAGCTGCTTATAATGAATTGATGCATTAAAATGTATTCAGATGCATTTGCATATGTACTGTCAAACAACATTTTGGTATGATGCATGAGAGCAAATTCAACTTGATAAGCTTTTTTGTTTTGTTGTGTGTGGCATTTTTGATTTGAGTTTAAATAAAATAAAAAAGTACAATCAGTTTGTGGTGTTCACTGTTGTTCAGTATTTGGAGACTGGCATTTTGATGATTGCAAACCCAGCCACCCACCACCCCACCCCCCCACCTACCCACACACACACACACACACACAGACACACACACACACACACACCAGAATCAAGACTGGAAGCATGGAAAAATAAAAATGCTAAATACTGCTACTAAATTCTATAGCGCATCTGTTTATCTATGTCTATCTATCTACAGCATGTCTGTCTGTCTGTCTGTCTACCTACATGTATCTATCTACAGCTTACCTACAGATCTACACTGTCACACATATGATAAAATCACATATCCCAGTGTTTGTGTGTTTTTTTTTTTTCTTTTTACAGAATTTAAAAATGCTTGCTGCCAGGTATATCCTGTTCTAATTTCACAATGAACAGGCTCATGAAATTGTTAAAAAAAAAACTTATTAGGAAAAAGACATTCATATTTAACAAGAGTGTACATATTCCCAAACATTAGTTTAAGGTTGGAAGACTACACCAATGTCTGCAGTTCCCTGCTGTATTATCATCATAATCATAACTGCCCTGATATTACACACCGTGTGTCTGGGTACAGGTCATTTGCTAAATTACAATGCTCACCTGTGTCTGAGGTCACCACTGAGTCTGAACGTAGGAGGGCACTGGCTAACAGCCCAGCCTGAGAGGAAATAAAAACCCAGCCACTCTCACTGCCTTTCACCCACCGCCATTCACTGACACAGCTCAGGCCTTCGCCAACGACTGAACCTAAGGTGAGAAAAACAGTGATGATCGCCATTACTGTTGTCATAACATAACATATGTGTCATATGTGTATCATGAGTGCTTGACTGAGTCCTACTGACATTTGCAGGATCATTTTCCTTTTCTGTGGTTGCCAGTTGACTTCGACAACCATGTGGAGCTCCATTCTCTGCCTTACTTTTGTGACGGTGGTGTCTGCTGCACCGGTACATTAAGATAAATTATCTTCTTCAAGTTTTAGACATTTGTTTGGAAATGCTTCGAGATTATTTATGTTTAAACCGAATGTTAATCTATATCATTCAGACATCATTACAGTGAGTCCACCAAAGGCAGTATAGTGCTTCTCTTATAGTCTTAACATCAATTCCACATGCTGATCCATTTTACCATGACAGACATGGTCATCATTACTCTGGGAGTAGATTTTTAGGAGTGTCAGACAAAAACAAAGCTAACATTTTAAGTGTAAGGATTATTCAGTTTTTAATCTTAATCAAAATGTAATGTAGTAATCAATATTAATTATTTAATAATTATCAAAAAACTATTATCTAATGAAGGTTAGGTAGTTATATAAGTCAGGAATGCAGGTGTATAGAGGGAATGGAAGTTTAAGGGGAAAATTGCTGTTTATTTTAATATAAACATTATATTTGCAGATATCACCATTCTTCAACTACCTGCCACACTATGGAAACCAAGCAGGCCCCTCTGCTCAGGTAAAACTTATACAGTGCCTTGCTCGCTTAGCAAGACATAAGATTCAAACAGCAGCGTGGACTCAAAAATGAATAGTGATTATATACAAACTCAAAATAAAATATTTAATGTAGACATTTTAGACATATTCATATTTTCATTATTCTGCAACATTGTGGACCCTTTCCTATGTGCAAACATGGGAAAAATACTGTTTGTGTACACACCTGTCTGGATTTGGAGTGCACTAATGATGTCTTCCCTCCTGTGCCACCGTACCTTCAGCCTGCTTTCAACGCCCCCATCAGCATGGAGATTGTACGTTCTATTTTCTATCATTAAATGTCATGTCAATCATAGTTTGTTTATCACACTGTTTTCCTCCCAGAGGCTCACTTTCACTATATGATTTCTTGTATATATTTTCAGATTTTTCCTCCACGGTTCCAAAGCAATCCAGTAGGGGGTGCTGGCACTGGACCTGTGAGTATGCTCTTTATAGGTGTTAAGGGTGCCCTTTCCAGCACACCTGACAATAAATCTTTTAAAAAATCCTAAATATATTTTTGTTTAAAAAACTTGCCGATAAATATTTTTTTCTGCCATTTGTAGGCTTCTTTTCCAACCCAAGCCTTCATCAAATACTCTCTTCCCAAGGCTCCAGGTAGAAAGAGCATAGAAATTGTAAGTAATAACTTATACACAAACTTTGTATGGCCTGCTTTGTTCCATCTTCTATTTTACATACTGTTACGAATCTATAGAGCATTTTGACATCATATTTATTTATTTTTTTAATTTAAAAGAATTATTCATTACCTGCTAGTATATAACCACATAGCTTAAGAAATGTTCATGGATGTTATTACTGTTTTTAATGTCAGCAGTGAGCCATAAGTCAGCAGTGACAGGGGATATTTTAATGATATACTGTAAATTACTGCCAGGGGGAACTCCATATATGTCTTTTTAAAACCACGCTAGTGCTAGTGTCTTATTATAGTTAATTAGAGGGATAAGAAATTGTCATATCTTTCTAAAACAGACGTATAGTAGGTGCCTTAGTAACAGTGTTTTATTTTCTTCAAGTACTACCCCTACGACTTCACGCAACGTCAGGTAAGACTTTCTTCCAACTTTTTGACTTAGTTCTTTTGAGCCAACAAGTAGTCGATTTTTTTGAATAGCAATTACCACACCCACCCACACACCCCCCCCCCCCACACACACAAACACACTTATATATGTGTGTGTATGTGTGTGGGGGGAATGAACTTTAACAAGTAAACTAAACAACAACAAGAGACAGACTGCTACTTCAACCATTTGGAATTTTCTATATGTTTGCATAAATGCTGTTTGGTATGGAGAAATGGGATAAGATTTGGCCAAGCCAAAGGGTGGAACTGTTGAGCAGTTACTGGAAAGCTGCAATCATTGCTGCATAAGTCTGATGATACTTTAGGTCATATTTAGGCAGAATTCTATTCTGAATTCTAAAGGCTTTACAAACTTTCAAGTGCCACTGCATTAAAGACTGTAACCTGTTTTGGGTCACTATTTGATTGTACGTAAATTTGGGATGCTGACAGTGTTAAAGCTTTTGTATAAAGAAATTCTGTGTGAGTATGACCGATGACTCTCGAGTGGAGTTGATCTACTCATCAGATGCTTTTGCACAGATTTTATTATTTTGCTGATATCATTTAAAATGATACCTATTAAATCAGAGAGGAATGCAAAATATAGTGGCCCCAGTTTTTTGGTCCATCATTTATGTGCACATATGAATGTGTGTGTAAATGATGTATGAATAGTAAATGTAGCACTGCATAAGAGAATGTCAATATGCATATAAAGCAAAACAGAAACTGAATTAACAGTCAATTAACTGTTTTTTGAAATTGGTAGAACATAAGACTATAACTCTACCATTCCATGGATGTTATTATTGCCTTGTAATGCCATTGCTATTTTGGGAATGATAAGTCAGCTGTGGCAGAGGATAATGTATATACCTTAAACTACTACCAGAATTGCTTCAGTTTGTTCTTTTATTTGCAGGTGATGCCAAATGTTCCAGGGCTGCCTCAACTCCCTCCTCTCCCTGGCGTATGTTGCTTGATCTAATGTTGCTTGATATATAAACCTCCATTCTGTCTAGTGACTTTTCAGCATATTGTAATTTATTCCACAGCTTGTCACCTTTGACAACCCACCACAGACACCTCCCCAGCAGCAACCACCTAGAGTAAGAATGCAGTGTTAATATGTAGAAAAGGGCATACATTTTGAATGAAATAAAGGTATTCATTTCTCTCTCTCCCCTTTCTCCCTCTTTCTCTGTCTCTCATTCTCCAATCCTCCCATGGTAGGCTGGTCCTGCACAGCCCAATGGTCCTCATCCACAAATTCTGCATGACCAGGCAGGCCAGACAGGCCACGCAGGCCACGCAGGCCAGGTATGTATGTATGTATGTATGTATGTATGTATGCGTGGGTATTTTTATTGCTGTAATTGTTCTTTTGAATCTTGGAAGGAAAACACATATTCTGATGTTTTTTGACATGTCATATGCCAACACCAGACACAAATGACTGACATTCATCTGAAATCCTCGTAATGTGTATAATAAAATGTGTGTCGCCTCAGTGTGAAACACAACAAGATTTGGTCTCCAATAGTCAACATAGCCAATGCAAATTAAGTATGGTAATGCTAAAATGCTTTCACTGTAGATAGCAGGGATTTGTCGGTCATAGGCTTTCATGATTAATGTTCTTAATATGGGGTTTAAACCTCCATCCTCCTACATAAGTAACATTAATTTCAAAGACTGGATTAATTCAGGAGTGCAGTGGATAATATTTTTTCAAAAGCATATCATCTTAATTTATCCTTTATACTATAAATCTTCTTTCATGTTGATTTAATTGTATTATTTATTTTAGCTTCATACTGAAATACATTTAATCCAGTCAGATTTGTTGGTTAGCTAACTTACCCACATACCACAGTGTTATTTTATTACATATTCTGTCATTATAATAGGAAATGGGTTAAATTAGCCCTTTTCACTCGAAATTGTTAAAATATTGAGTACATGATCAAAAATTTCCTACATCAATTTTAAGAGTTTGCCACAGTCACAAAGTTTGCTAAGTTATGGTAGGGCATGAATTTACAGGTGGGGACACATTCATTTAATGTAATCTGCTGTCAAGTGAGAATAATCTGCTCAATTTGCCTCTCTTCCTAAGTGCTGCAGTTGCCCAAATTATAGTTTTCTGGGTTTGCTTCTAAAATATTTAAACTGTGAAGTTAAATAAATACCTATTTGTGTCATCAAATTAAAGTATTTAAAAATGATTATCTGTAATGTTTCTCTCTCCTTAATCAGACCCCTACACACCCATAAAGACTAAAGGTAAGTCATTTGCTATGAAAATTGTAAATATTGTTAACTGGTATATTACACAGAGAAATTTACTGATAAATTAAGTTTAAATTTTAAAAGAGTTGTTTCAAATTACAGAACCTTTATATTGATAAATGTTGTGTTTTTTTGTTTGTTTTTTTTTTTTTATCAGAAGCCTTCCTGTTTTTACCCTGAAGGTCAAAAGGTCCTTGATGTCAAGTTTCCATCACACAAGCAGTGCATGGAGCTATTTTTCTGATAACTAATGACAGTTAGACTTAGAAAGCTGCCTTGAATGGATGAAGTTGTTTGAATAATATAGTTCTGTAGAGCAGCCTGTGCTCTTATAGGCCTGAGATGAACTAAAATTGGCCATGCTGTCCTATTCTGCAGAATGAAAGGCACATTTAAGGTGATTTTAGCATGCCATTCTTCAATTCATCGTTTTATATGGAAGCTCAGTATGGACAGCATTGTTTGAAAGAAGTTGATTTTATGTGAATAATGTTTGACAACATAAAATAAATTAACTAGATGCTTACAGTGTTGTGTTTTGCCTGTTTATTCTTTTTGGGAAAATGCACAGCCAAAAAATGTATTTTATTGTATTTGCAGACACATTACATTAATTTAAAGCAGTGTAATTTTTTGCTAAGAGGCAGAAAAGCTGAGCACCTAATAATTCTGCAAAGGTAACCTGCTTATTCCAGTACTATTTACTATAAGACAAGAAAAATTAATTACACACTTTACTTGTCTTTTTCAGACCCCCAAAACACGACGACAGTATTTCATAACTAGTCTGTATATACCCCACACTACACAATGGTGGTGTCTATATCAGGATATTCATATGCCAAGTACACCATAAAAGTTTAAAGAACAAAATCACAAAAATTATTACAGAAAAAAAGACATTTTCTTCTTCTTGATCTAAATCTATATTTTCTTTAAAAAAAAAGCACTCCAAGTGCACTTGTGTGATGGGTTAAACACAGGGGTCACATTTCATTATGGTGAACTTAGCATTATTTAATTGAGTGTGTTCACTATAATAAAAGAAGTCACTTTCTTCGTACTTTCTCTCTTATATGCAGGTTCATCATATATGCACATTTCATTTGCAAAAGTGATTCCAAATAACCACCTATCGATCCTTTATTCATTACAGAAAATATCTAATTGTTAACACAACAGAAAAATATTAAATCTACTATAGTCGTCCTTTACTTCATCATGTGCCTTTCCCTGTAAAGACATGTTTTAACTGCTTCTCATTTGTGCCTCCCACACTGTAGCTCTACATCAAAGACAATCTTCAATTCCAGTTACCACTAATAACTGGAAACTATTCAGTATCTTCAGGAAAAAGATGGGTTGATCTCTTCGCCAACATTTCTGGGATACGTAATTTTCAAACCGCAATTAATTAAGTTCAACTGATTAATGAAGAACCAAGTTCAATCAATGAAGTTATGCATGAAGGTGAAAGGTGAAAATAACAAACCTGGGGTGGTATTGTATAAATGTTATTCCCATTACAGAATGTGTCTTTATGTAGAAATTATATTTTACATTTTCTAAGCCCAAATTACGAGATCCTAGCAGATAATCCACTGTCTTAGCAGATATTCAGCAAAAATCATTGTTAGCGTAACAGCTGTGACTTAGATTAAAAAATGGACAATAGTAACTTGCATTGAACTAGAGGTTTTAACAAACATCTTTGTTGATCACCATCTGGTATGGTATACACCCCCATGCTGCAGAAGGGTAACAAAGTGGTCATCAGGAACAGTGCGCATGTGTGCTGGAATGAACTGTGGCCTCCAGCTTCAAAACAACTTTTACATTAATAAAATGTACAAAACTTTGGTTTTCGGTAGTTAAGCTAGGCATGTCTTAAGAGAGAACTATGAAGCTGAAGTTTGATTAAGGCCACATCCACACACATCCATTGATTAGCATTGCACATAGTTGACTTGAAGCTATTAACAGACAAGAGGGCTCCTTAGCCAAAGAAACTCTATAGGATCCCCACACTGTTCACATTTATGTGAGCAGCAGAAATTTAGTCTCAGGTAGGCCAAAAAGTGTATTAATTCTCTAACTGAGAGTTTATTGTTGCTTGTATTACTGATTCTGATACATGCAGATAAATAAGTTTAGCTAGTTAGTTAGCCATCTATTTAGCTATGGTGAGCTAGCTAGATAAGTATGGTTGATTTTCATGTTTGCTGGGTTAGGGACTAAATGGCTAGAAAGTGTCTGTTTTACATAACATTTTAATCATTGTTCAATATTAATATTTAACTATGGCTAGCCAATTTCTTAAGCCACTAGCAACATTTTCACCAGTCTTCAGTGCTAATTATACACTATATAATTTATACACTATAAATTATATCAGCCATAACATTAATACCATCTACCTAATACTGTGTAGGTCCCTCACGCTGCTGAAACAGCTCTGAATGGGGTGCACTGTGTGTTCTGACCCCTTCGATCAGACTGAGCATTAACATTTTGTGCAACAGGACCTCCTCTTTGGGATCGGACCAGGCAGGCTAGCCTTCACTCCCCCCATGCATCTTTTAGTCTTGAGTTCCCATGACCCTATGCCAATTCACCAGCTGTTCATCCTTGGATCACTTTTGGTAGGTACCAACTACTGCATACCTGGAACACAAGACCTGCTGTTTGGGAGATGCTCTGACTCAGTCGTCTAGTCATCACAATAAGGCCCTTGTTAAAGTGGTTCGGATCCTTACAGTCTCCTTACATTCTTACATTTACCCAGACAGGCACAACAGCACAATTTAAGATGAAAAATTCTAATGACAAAATAACCTTAGTGAGTGCTTATTAATAGGGAGTGTGTTGTTTTAATCATCATGTGAAAGCAAGAGCATGCGCTACCTGTTTAGAATGAATTGTATGACAATTTGAACCGCAGCACTTTGCTGGTGCCTCACTTAAAATGAATATGATAATGAAAAGGTTCACTTTTGCGAGTTTTTGCATTTGCTTTTAAGATCGGAGAGAGTTTTTGTCCTGGACGTAGGTTCAAATCAGGCATCATGTCACACCTAACAAAGAGATACAAAAAAAACCTTGATTACATAAATTAATACACCTGATCTGTCTTAAGAATGTGACCTTTCATTTGCTTACAAAATAAACATCATTTCACATTAATCAGGCACTATAAATGTGCATGTTTTGACACTACAATCTTTTTGTAAGTTGACTGGGATTCTTGCAAGCATTACTAAAAATTGCCCAATCTTGCAACAGTACTTATGAAAAAGCACATTTGTGGGGCGAGCATGGACAGGTCCATTAAATGGATGTAATGCAAGAAGCACTTACAATCTCATTGCTAGCCTTTCCTGCCACCTGGGGAATCTCTTGTTAGATGTAGGCCCGAGATGGGTAATGCTACCACACATTTCCTTATTATGCTCAATAATAAATCTGCCTCTGGAAGCTTATTCACACTAGCAATTTGACCTGAAGCTCCTCAGATGAGTGGCCAAATGTCTTATTGTTATAAGCTAATGCCACAAGTCCTTCTTATGCACAGTAATAAGTCTGTTCAAGCTTCACATACTAAAATAAGCATAATTTAAATGACATGTCAACAAATCTCACATTTTATCCAGTTTTATTTAGAGATCTGTTCTAATGTAAGATTGGGGAAATACTAGGGGCCACCTATAGTCAGCAAAGAAAGAAGAGTACTCTTGATGTTTCTCTTGCTTTGAAGTGTGTGTATAAAGTACAAGTAAAGACACATTCTCACTTACAGCAGAGCTTCGAGTTGCTGTTTCCCCACAGCGATTATCTGTAGAAAGAAAGGAAAGCTTTGTCTTGGACATTTAATGTTTGTGGGGTGTGTGTGTGTGTGTGTGTGTTTGGGGGGGGAATTTAATTTTTTTATTTTTTTATTTGAACAAGAATTGTGTTTCTAGTCAATGTAAGTAGCATTTGATGTATGCACAACAAACTGAGCTGTTTTAATCCTGCAAATTCAAAAATACCATTTCTCAGTCTTCAATAGCATTCTGAGTTCTTATTATGGCAAAGACATCAGCAATACATATTGTCTCAGTTTGCAATTTCCCTTGCAGCAAGTAAATGAAATATTTTTATGAGTAAATTTTACCTAATAAGACATGCAAGAATTCCTTATCTCCTTAAACTACAGCCTAACCTGAATACAGCAGGTATAATTCAGTAAAGAGTTAGGCATACATGCGAAATGAAGGCAAAATCCTAATAAGGCAAACAATACAAGGTGAAAAAAAAAACAATCACAAAAAAAGGGGGCGGGGGCGCAAAATGGGCTGTGGAAAGTTTCAGAACTTGTGCTTGTCAGCCAACTGATGTCTATACAACGTCAACTGTAAGGTCAAGTTGTCTGTAATGTCATAAAACACCTCTCTCTTGTATGAGAAGGTCAGCAATAGCTGCCTTAAAAGTTGTCAGAATGGACAAGGTTCTGGCGTGTCCTTGTGGTGTGGGGTGGATGGCAGATCTTATTAAAAAAGGAATCCTTAGACTAGAAAAAAGTGTTATTTGTTAATTGCTATGAAGATTAGAGCCTGGAAAGCTGAACATTTCTATGATTGTATGGATTAACTGATTTTTGTTTAGACTAAATTTAATTTAGGCTAAACTGTTGAGGAGTCAGCAAACAGTGGACTATTTAATCGAAACACACATGCTAGTACGGCTATGGTTAGGACATTGCCCTTGGGAGCTGAAGGTGGCAGGTTCAAATCCTGGCCCAGGCACTACTGAGGTATCCTTGAGCAAGGTACCATCCCACTACACTGCTCCACTTCTTGGAAGTCTCTTTGGATAAATGAATAAATGTAAAAAAGCAAACAGGTGTGTGTATTTTTAATGCAACCATGTGCAGTCCTTCAATACTCCACACTGTTGTTATGTGCAGGTCCAGTTGCCATGTGATTAATAAGATATAAATGTAATTTAAAGTTAAATAGTAATAATGCAAACCATGTTAATGTGCTGCTTAATAAAAGCATGAAAAAACATCGGATGGTTTGATGTTAATGGTGGATTGAAGAGTACTAAGAGTTTACTTACCTGTTACTGAATACTTGAGTAGGTGTGTCTTCAAATACAGTAACTCAAGCTAATTGCGCGTGTCCACGGACTGTAAGGGAGCATTATACCCTAAAGACAAAATAAATGTCATAAAATGTATACCCATATACAATGTTCTTACATGCACACACAGTGCTGTGACAGGCAAGAAGGTGAATGGTCTTCATGTTGGAAGTCAGAAAAAGATTTCATGCACTTAAATTAAAAAATCAAGACATGCTGCTCAGAATAATGATACACATATAATACGAATGCATAAACCAATCAGCAACAACATTTAAACCACTGATAGGTTAAGTGATTAACATTGGTTATCTTGTTAAAATGGTTGTTGTCAAGGAGTGGGATTAATTAGGCAGTAAGTGAACAGTCAGCCACTGAAGTTGGAACAATGGGCAATTGTAATGAGCTCAGTCATCTTGACAATGACTATATGACTGAGTCTGAGCATCTCCAAAATGGCTAGTCGTGTGGGATGTTCCTGGTATGGATTGATTAGTACATATTAAAAGTGATTAACCAGTCAACTAACTGGAAAACCAGTGGACCCAGGACAGGGTCAATGGCACCAAAGGCTTACTGAGGCTTGTCAGAGCTGTTTAAGCAGCAAAAGAGGGACCTAATATCAGCTTGGTGCTTGGTGTACACCCACATTCGAAGTTAAGAAAGTTCATTTTTTTGAGAAACAAGGTTTTATTTCAACAGCAAGAATATGTATTATTAATTATATATAGATGTATAAATCTGCATTTTGGTCACATCCATTCCTCCAATCCCCCTCCCCACCAGCTATTCAAATGATTAATATGACCAGTTAATTAGAGTCATGTCTAATTGCACTATTTTACATTGGTAAGTGCGATATAAGCTGCTGGTTTTAAAGCTAATGAAGTGTTTAGTGTCAGTGACACAATGTTCATTGAATAAAGTCAATCAGCAATGGCAATGTCAGCATACTAAACGAATGTGTTTTATATGCACAGTGTTACATCACACTGATGCTGCAAAAGGTTGTGTAAATAAAAAGAAAAGCTCAGGTTTCCTAAACAAAAACCTACAGTGGATGGAAAAGACTAGAAAACTATATTAATGTGGCTTAATTTTGGCCAATAATGGCCAAATTTAAACTGATAAATTAACTAACTGTTAAAGTAAGTAGAATTCTGCATTGTAATCAGTTTTCAACCACTTCTACTGATTGTCATGACTTCACAGGCAGCTGCAGTTTTACAAGATTAAGGGGATTTTCTAAGACATTTAACTGGCATGAACTACTATGTATATGGACAAATGTCTAAACATGGGTTTGCTAAAAACAGGCAGGTGGTTGTTAAAATGCTGTAAAAATCATTTTATATGGCTGCACAGTAAAGTGATTTCATCACATTTTTGTGTGCTAAAAGGGGAAATCCACAATTTTTTTTTACATAATTTAATGGTTAATTTGTAAGCCATTGAGAGAAGGTTAATTTAAAATAATTGTAGAGAGACAATTTACAGTGGTGGTGATCGAAACCAGGCAGGTACTGAATGCATACACAAGTATAAGCATTTGTCATGAGTTTCATATGTAATATTAACTGAAAACAAAAAATGAGGGGAAAAAAAGAGGAACCTCATGGTTCTTGGCCTGGAAGGTTCAAGAAAAAACAAAAATTAGAATAGAACCTTTACATTAAATTGAGCTTCTTTAAACTTTAAGTTCACATTCTCACAGCTCATTTACAGAAACAGTTCAGTAAAGATCCATTCTTTAAAAGGTTCTTTAGGGAACCACATTTGTTTTCCTGTGGCACCTTTAGTTTTAAGGATGTAGTTCATAAAGTAACATTATTGTAGTTATTATCAGTTATTAGCAATTTACTAATCATGTGGCAATAGGCTCTTGCCTATAATTTTCCTTATTTTCCTATGTGTGAGATGAGGCCTCGCTACACACATTACTGTGAAAAACCCCATTTTATCAGGCAGCAGATAAGCAGCCAAAGCCATACTGTCTCCCTGTGATGATTAACACTTCCCGAGGCATCAGACATATCGATCTCCAACAAGCCCCAACTCAGACAGGAGCGGGTGGGGAATGGAGGTTAGAGATGCAGGCAAGAACTAAAACCATTCAAAATTGTCAATGTGAACAACAATGGAAGATCAGAGAAGATTTATTATTTTGCCTACCTCCAGACAAATCTGTCTCTGACTGTGTCAAGCCTCTAATTAAGTGCTTCTCAAGAACAAGTGCTGACGCCTCCTTTACAGCCTTTGTTTTAATCAACCAGCTTTCGTTTGGCACGTACACATCCCCTTGAAATGTAAAACACAGCCCCCAAAACCACCCTTAAGCAAGCAAACTACATATTTCTGACGGCACTGTCATGCACAGACAACCCCAACCCCCCCAACACTCTACAGAAAGTGGTTGGTGATTGCGTTTCATTTTTACCCATCTTTTTTAAGAACTGCGCACCAAGCAGAACAGGGTATAATTATACATAATGAGCCATTATCAATTCTGACTCCTTTTTGAAGAGTACAGTTCTGTGATTGGTTCGTTCTAGAGGTTCTAGACTATATATATAACATCTGTGCTGAGCTATCAGGTACTCTGCTTCTCCAAGAGACTACACATTTACCTATCTTTACACGAAAAAGTGAGTAAAGTCCAAATTGTTTGTTTTTGCCTGCTTGTGATGTTCTAGACTGTAATCAACTTGAAACATAGAAGCGAAGATGACAGCTACCAATGGATGGACTACCTAAGTTCTAGTTGAGTTCTTGGATAGCTTGTGCTGTCTAAGAATAAAGACTTAATGAGGCATTGATGTACTCCTAAGATGACAGTTCTCTATATAAAAAATGTAATAACTTATGTTTTTCTGTCTTGTTTTCAAGGACCAAGATGAAAGCTGTGGTGTTCTTGATGTGTTTTGTGGGCTTTACACTAGCTGCCCCAGTAAGAAATTTATCAACCTTGGAAACTCAGCTAAAATCGTTTCTTGTGCACAAAATGAAAATCGGCTTTTGTTTCAACACACAGGCATACTTTGCTATTTAACATCATGCATATTTGTGTGTAATGTGTGAATGAGTCTGTGACATTGCTTTGCTTTTTCTCATTTTAGGCACCTGAAAGTAGCAGCCAAGAGGTAAGTCTGCAACCCAAATCAGTCAAACGTAGACATATTCTGTCCATGACCATTATGATTGCCTTGTAAAACTGACTCATGCCCTGTGTTGCACTGGTGCAGCAGCAGCAGATTGCAGCCCATGCTCACACAGCCCTACGGCTGATGGAACTCTACCGAATGTATGGCCACCTGCAGCATCAGGTCAGTGCCGACAGAATGGCTTGATTACTGAGTACAGTCCACCGAATCTCAAAGCAATTTCACCCACCCATTGCTTTTCTCACCCTATTTTATTTATAGGGCATTGCAGCTCCTGCTCCACAACAGGTACCTGAAGGTTTTTTTAATTTTGAGATATAACTGATTATTACACACTACTTTTACCATGAAGTTTTAAATAATTCAGCATTTGACAGGAAAAAAAAATGGTTTTGTGTTGTAAATTAAATTGTAACATAATAACCATCAAAATATTCAAGGTAGACACAAACTACTTATCAACTTTTACAATGGATCTACCATGAGAACACAATGGGTAGACCTTCTAAATATATAAATATGTCTGAAAAAAAAAACAAGGAACTACAGAGATTAAGTATGCATTCAAGGCTGTTTGATATATGAGAGCTTCACAATGTGGCCTTATATTCTGAGGTGAATGAAAGAGGTCTTGTTTTTTTTATTCAGGCACAGGCTCAGCCTGCTCAAGCACCACAGCCGGTGAGAGTACTTTCATTATTGCTAATCAGCAATCGCACAAAGACAAACCACCTCACAACAGATTTGCATAGCCAAACACTAACAAACGCCTAAAAGACTGTAGTGAAAACACTGCCCAAAATGATGTTTAAGATTTTTACATAGCAATACTGGCTTACAGCTTGGCTGCAGTATGCTGACATTGTCTTATAACACATATCACACTGATTGAGACTATCATAAGTCAATCTAATTTTCAATCAACACAGCCTGTATGAATTCTTATATGAATTTCTTTCAGGGTTTCTTGTTCAATGCCCACGTGTTGCCCCCTACACGAGATAGCTCTGATGAGGAAGCACAGGTGAGCCATTTAGTTCAATCCAGCTACCTTCCTGTCAAGTGTACATTTAGCTCTTATTCGCCACATCTGATTTAACTTGTGAACCATGTCTGATTAGCTGGACCAGATGTGTGGAATTTGGTCTGAAATTTGGTCAGGATTGTAACACTTACCGATGTCCTTTTCATGAGCAATCTGTCTAATTCTGTGAAATTAATGTTTTGCTTCTTATGTATCGCAGCCCCAGTTTGGTGCATTTTACCCACCCTTTGCTTACCCAGCTGCACCTGCAGCATCCGCAGTACATGCAGCTCCATTAAACTCGGACGAGGCTGAGGGTGCGGAAGAAGCTGAAGGAGCTGAGGCAGCAGAGGTGGAACCAGCAGCCGAGGCCCCTGTTGCTGACCCAGTCCTTGCTGCTCCTTCTGTGGACCCAGCCATTGCTGCTCCTTCTGTTGACCCAGCCATTGCTGCTCCTGTTGTTGACGCTGTTGCCGTTGACCCCCCAGTAGTGGTTGAGGTCGGTATTGAGGTTCCTGAAGCTGCAAACACCCCTGCCAATGATGTCCTTGCTGCTGGTACTGCTGCCATAGAGCCTGCCCTGGTCCATGGGGTGCCTATAGCTGTGGAGATTGACACCACAGTGGTGGATTCAGATGTGGGCTCTCCTATAGTGGCAGACACCCCTGTCCTGCCTGTTTAGTAGTATAACAAGGCCCAAAGTCAATCCCCTGCACTACCAATCAATCAGCCATGTTATTCCTTTCAAGGGGTTAGTTTATGGAAAGATTTCTTAGAAAAGTTCTCACAACACCCCTCAAGATCAAATTAAATTTAGTTCAGTTCTGACATGTATCTAACATGCTGCCCCCTGTGCCTAACACTAATGTATCTGATCTAGTCAATCATGGGCCTTCTAATGAAAGTAATTAGCTGTAGAAGCTGTAACAGATTGTGGTTGGAACTAGGCTCTGCAGGAACATAGATCTCCAGGAACAGGGTAGGTGACCACTGCCTTAGGGTACGAAAAAACATGCTGTGTTTAATACATGTAAGAGTAGCTGGGTGGAGAAAGTCAATTGTTTTGGCTGAAGGTTGATTTGTTTGAACCTCACTGTAAGCATTAAACCTCATTGACTGTGAGGTTACCACATGTGTGATAAGGCTTTTCTCTATTTTTGTTCTTGTTTTGCTTTGAATAAAAATGTCTGCCTTCATCCTGCAATCAGTGGCCTCTTTAATTATAACCAGAATGTGTCTGCACTGCAAATATCTTGCCAATGAACATATACTAAATGTGGAAAATATATCTAATTTGTCTCATTATGGGCACATTTCTCATTATTCTCCTGTTATCAGAATATCATAAATTTATAATTTATTTCTGTTTTAAAGCACTCTTATAATTAAAATTATTTAATTTCTCCAAGCATTTCAGTAATCAATGCAATTACAAGCAGTATAATCTTTTTTTATTTATTTTTTTACATATGCATTAATCCAAGAATTTTATAATGAGAAATGTTAAACACACTGCCTGAATTTAAAGGGTTATTCCACTGGTGTTCAATTCTGTGTTTGAGATTTAAACCAAACAGTTCTTCAATTCTCTGAAATCAAACTTCCTGACCAAAACTGCTCAACGGATCACTGGTACACAGCTGCTCTTTACTTTTAATGGTGGCCAAGTGGTTAGGACATTGCCCTTGTGAACTGAAGGTTGCAGGTTCAAGTCCTGGCCCAGGCACCACTGAGGTATCCTTGAGCCCGGTACCGTCCCGGTACGCTGCTCCCCGGGTGATGTTGATAGCTGCCCACTGCTCCACAATGACAAAGTCACTTTCACTTCACTTCAACCATGAACTTTTTACACACCTTCTTTCTGTCAGGTGTTACAAGATCCTTCGCTCCCCCAGAACAGCAGGCTCAGGAACAGCTTCTGTCCTGAGGCTAGGACCCTGCTGAAATCCACATTACTGCAATTAGCATATTGCACTCATTCTGCACAGTCTTTGCACTTTATATTTTTACATTTTTATATTTATTTATATTATACACAAACTGCTGTATATTTCTACATCCAATGCATATTTATATTTATACAACCAACTGTATATTTGTATAATCTAATTTAATCTAATCTGTCTTTTGAGTTTTTATGTGTAATGTTGATGTTGGGGGTAAAACAGTAATAGACTAAAATGTTCTAAAACAGGTTTTATCTTGCATGTCAAAAGTGGAGTTTAAAGTTACATTTTAGTCCAAAATCTTGCCAGAACTATTACAAAAAATGCTTGGGTACCTCCCAGTATATCTATAAGCATTTATTGTAATAACTTACTGTAAGGGAACTTTCACAAACTTTAAAAAGCTCTATAGATGTCTGGTCCCTATTGCTACCACTGTGAACAATTTTGACCACTTTGAATGATTGTGTTTGTATCTTAACCATTTAATTATGTGCAAGTTCTGAAACATTTCCCTTGAAGAGTGCGTAGCACGAAATTCCGTAGGATACATAAAAATAAATCTTTGAAGGGAATTATGAAGTGTCCGTTGAAGCTACTATTCCATTTTGCAAATACATCAAACCTAGTCATCAGCAGAGTTCCACCAAAACAACCCAAACCACAGATCTACATGAACCTTCTAACTGACTTTCAGTGACGCCGTATAATGTGTGTGGATAGCAAGTGAAATGGCTTGCTATAATAGGATCAGAGAGATCTGGGACAGAATGCTGACTCAACAAGTCTCTCTCTCTCTGCATGGAGTAAATCCTCCCTTACTCTCTCTGTTTCAAACACTGAAAGAAAACAAATCATTGGCACACTGGCACACAAAAAACAGCAAAACCAGTGCCATTAGAAATGTATGACTATGCTGATAGTATAGTGGAGCTCCTCTGCGTGACACAAATATGTTTGCTACATATATTTTTGGTTTAAAAATGAAATAGATATTCTAAGAACCACAGAATCGAAAAGTTAAAGAAATCTTAATTATTTCCAAACAATTTTCATACATTCGTTACTAAAGAGAGCATGCAAGAATGTTAAGCAACCCAAAGAGCTGGAAGGGGGGGGGGGGTGGGGGGGTTGGGTGACTGACTGTGCTGCTTATTATCTTCTTATTAGTCACCCAATCCTTTTCAGGGTCATCACCCGAGAGCAATAGAGGTGAGCAGCGCTATGTTCTAAAGACAAATTAAGATTCTCTTCATTTCCCCAACATATTTACACTATTCCCACCATTGCCTTTTTCAGTCAGGGTGGACGACCACGGATCTATAGTACTACTATTGAAATCGGATGTTTTTTTCTACTCTGTGAAAATTTGAAGTTTGTTATGCTGAGAGGAACTCACACTTGGCGCAATTGGTAAGTCTAACTAATGCTCTCTATGTCTAATCTTCAGTCTTTCTTCATGGAGTAATGTCAAAATAAGTTTTATATGCATAGAATAAGGAGACAGGGAACCATGACAATTGGGGGTCCGGGGACTCTTTCTGTACCTCCCCGAATGGATCCAGACTTTGAAGGAAGCTCAGGAGAAGACAGTGAGAACCATTGTCCTCCTTGCAGTCCAAGACGCCTCCTCAACATTAACAACAGCAACAATAATGAAGAGTAAGTACAGCTTGAAACATTACACAGATTATGAACACACAAGTCACTTTTGACAAGAAAATCTACTATACGTTTTGTTTTTTTCTTTTTACTTTTTTCTTAGGGAAGAGAAGAAGAAAGCAAAAAATGAGAAAAAGGAAAAGAAAAAAGAGTGAGAATCATATTTATTGCATGTTTACCTCAGAGACATGTTAATTTAGTGCATTAATTTTCTGTGACTTTTGCGGTCCATCAGAAAAAAGGAAAAGAAAGAGAAGAAGAAGAAAAAAGAGGAGAAGGAACAAGAGAATGAAAAGGAGAAGGAAAAGGAAAAAGAAAAGGAGAAAGAAAAAGAAAAAGAGAAGGAAAAGGAGAAAGAGAAAGAAAAAGAAAAAGACAAGAACAAGGACAAAAAGGAGGGGTAGGTGCCAGCAATGCAAAGTTATGTTTCATGCAATGGTTTTTACACTTCGGAATGATTTATCATTATTGTTTCTCCCTTCCTTCACTTAAGGCCAAAAGAGGTGTTTGTGATTAACCCAGCTAGCAACCTCTATTACCAGTGGTTGTTTCTCATCACTCTTCCAGTCATGTACAACTGGACAATGATTATTGCAAGGTAAAGTTTTCAGGGGTTTTAATACAAAGGTGTACAATTTGAGAGCTACTACTGAGCAGCTTTGGAGGTGAATCATTCTCAGTTCAGCAGCGACAGTGACATGTTAGATAGAAGGCAGGTGTACCAAACGAAGTGTGTTGTTGGTGTAGCCTGAATAGAGCTTGCTTCCTTCTATAGTGCTATGGCAGGGGTCTTGGAGTCTTGAAGGGCGGGTGTTTAGCACAGTTTGATGATTTTCCTGCACAAATCCATCTGGTTCTACTCACCTGTTAAATGCAAAGATTAGAGAGTGTGTTTACGGAGGGGAAACTACCAAACTGTGCTGGACCTCCAGGACAAGAGATGCCCACCTCTGTGCTATGGAGTGTCAAACTACTAATAATAGACCTTAAGTCTGGGCCGTACATTGTCAAAAACAATAATAGCTTTAGAAATACACACCTATACAATAATGCTAGTGCCCCAATGTTACAAAGCTACTGGGATTGCACATGTACATGTGTTGGCTGTTTAATCTAACATGGTTATCTGAGGCCTGAAGCCTGTCACAGACATATTAAGATACATGTTAGATTGTTTGTAGCATTTTTTAAGTGATTCATTCAGTAGGATAAGATAAGATAAGATAAGATAAGATAAGATAAGATAAGATAAGAGAATCTTTACTAGTCCAGACATGGAGCTCCTGCAGCATCATCTGTCGATTTAAAAAAAAAAATCTATTTGTTTAGCTGCCATTCGTATTTACAGTCAGTGATGCATTAAGGATATTTAGGAGGCCTAGAGGGACTCATGAAACTGGTCAATTCTGTTGTTAATCAAAGCCTGACTGGTTAATTATTGTGTGACCTCTTAATTATGTTGATGGTTAATCACAAGTTCAGTGCCTGAAGGCCTAACCAATGGAAGACGACATTAGCTATATGTACCAAGATATAAGAGAGAGAAAGAAAGAAAGAAAGAAAGAAAGAAAGAAAGAAAGAAAAAGAAAAGATTTCATCCCATTACTAGACTTACATTGTTTCCAACCAAAGCAAATTAGTAAAGTAAAAGCAGTACTTCTGGAATTACCAAATTAAAATACAACCATGATTCTATAGGCCTATGAACCAAAACATGATGGAAATTTCTCAGAAATCATTAGGAATTCTTTGAAAGCCTAAAAGGATTCCCATCAAGTATACATCATACTGCACCAATACTGCCTGCTGCATGCTATTACTCATAATAGTATACAGTATAGTATACAATAAGCCACAATCACCATCATGTGCCATATCACAGTGTATGGATGTGATTTAGGAAATGTGTGATTTGTGTATTGTTGGTTTCATTAAGACATTTTTTATCAAAAGTAAATGTCTAGAACAACAAAGTCTTGTTAAGATTCAGTCATGTACTGTTTATAGCAAATGTACCAAATGTTAAGCTGATTCAATATACAATCCCTAATTTCTGAAAAGTTGGAATATGAAATTTAAAAACAAATCCTTGAATCTTTTCACAAAATTAGGTACTGTGGATCATGAAAGACCTTAATTATTTTCAACCTTGCATTGATAAATGTTCTTTTTAAAATAATAGTCAATTCTCTCACAAAGTTTGGCATAAAGTTGTGAGCCACAACCCCCTTTGTTTGATGGATGCTGTTTTTATTTTGCTTTTACTAAGCAAAGTAGGGGTGAAATATTTGTAGAAAATTCAACAGTGTTACAGTTACAGTGTTTCCAAAAATTCCATTCTTATTTTGCCTCTTATAGGTGTCAAATTAAAAAAAATGTTTTTCATAAGAAAACAATCAATCAATCAAGTTAGTCAAACAACCTATTGCAAGTCATTCATTTGTACTTTTGTCAGTTAGAGTTTATATATATATATATATATATATATATATATAAAAAATACAAAAACTTTCTAAACAAAACACTATATACCATACTCCGTGTAATGTGGAAAACATGCAGCAATAATCAATATTTCTTTCTTTCTTTATTATTATTATTTTTTTGCAGAGCCTGTTTTGAAGAATTGCAGCATGACTATCTAATGACATGGTTTATCCTCGACTATGTCTGCGATCTGCTTTACATTGGTGACATGGTCTTCAGGACAAGGACTGGTATGTACCAAGCTTAGAGTTACTACTGCCACATAATTACATAACTAATTACATACATAATTCATTACAATTTGAGTGTGCACTTTCCAATTATTTACTTTTGATTTGATGCCAGGACAAAAATATGGCACAAATGTAAAGTGTTAGAGTAAAACAAGATACATAGGTAGATAAGGTACATAAGACACTTCAAGTCATAACTATGTGGTATTGAAGTTTATAATCTGTATTTTCAGCTGGATTTCCCTCCATGTAAAAAATAACAAGTATAAAATAATACCATGCTTTTGTCATTGCTAATGATAACTTCATAGTTTAAGTGTCAGTGGGGCCCAATTTTAATCTTCCATGATGCAGAATTTAGCTCTAACCCTGATGTAACACACCTGATAATGGTAAAGAAGACCTTCAGTAGCATCTTAGAGCCAGGTGTTAGATTTCTAGGACCAGAATGGGCTACCCCTGGCTTCAAGTTTAGCTTGGCCCCTTAGTTCTTACAACTACATAACAATTTTTTCATCATAGTTATAAGAAGCCTGCAGTTTAAGGAATTGAAGACAATTATATTTCTTTTTAATTTTTTACTTCTGTTCTTCCAAACTGAATATTCTGCTACCTTTTAAACAGGGTACCTGGAGCAGGGCTTGCTTGTCAAAGACAAGAAGCTCCTTCGAAAGCACTACACAGACAGCTTTCAGTTTCGAATTGATGTCATCTCCATGATACCCACCGATGTGTTATACTTTGTTCTGGGGTTGGACTACCCTGAGATTCGCATCAACAAGCTGCTTCGCCTCAACCGCATGTTTGAATTCTTTGACCGCTCACAGACCATGACCAACTATCCCAATATCTTCCGCATCTGTACCCTGGTTATGTACATTCTCATCATCATTCACTGGAATGCATGCCTGTACTTCTCTTTCTCTAAATCCATTGGTTTTGGCTCTGATGCCTGGGTATACCCTTCACTCGATGAGCCAGAGTTTGGGGATCTTTTGAGGAAGTACTCTTTCAGCCTATACTGGTCCACCCTCACGCTCACTACCATTGGGGAGACGCCGTCCCCTGAGCTGGATTCAGAGTTTTTTTTCCATGTGGTGGATTTCCTAGTAGGCGTGCTGATCTTTGCCACCATCGTGGGTAACATCGCTACCATGATCTCCAACATGAACGCAGCACAAGCCCAGTTTCAGGCTCGCATCGACAACATCAAGCAGTACATGCATGTGCGACATGTCAGCAAGGACTTAGAAAATCGTGTCATCAAGTGGTTTGACTACCTGTGGACCAACAAAAAGGCGCAGGATGAGAGGGAGGTGCTGCGGTACCTCCCAGACAAGCTTCGGGCAGAAATTGGCATGAATGTGCACCTGGACACCTTGAAGAAGGTGAGGATCTTTGCAGACTGCGAGGCTGGCTTGTTGATTCAGTTGGTGCTCAAGTTGCGCCCTCAAGTCTTCAGTCCTGGTGACTACATCTGCCGCAAGGGTGACATTGGACGAGAGATGTATATCATCAAGGAAGGAAAGCTGGCTGTAGTAGCTGATGATGGAGTTACACAGTTTTGTGTACTAGGAGATGGCAGCTACTTTGGTGAGATCAGCATCCTGAACATCAAAGGCAGCAAAGCTGGTAACCGCAGGACAGCTAATATCCGCAGCATCGGATACTCTGACCTCTTCTGCTTGACAAAGGATGACCTAATGGAGGCCCTGACGGAGTACCCTGAAGCTAAAGTCATGCTGGAGGACAAGGGGAGGCAGATTCTCATGAAAGATGGTCTGCTAGACTTGGACCCAGCCAACCTGAAGCCAGACCAAAAGGACCTTGAGGAAAGAGTGAATCGCATTTACTCAACCATGATGCTGATGCAGGCCAAACTGAAAAAGCTGCTTGCAGACTATGACAAAAATGAAGAAAACCTTAAACAGCGTATTGCTCAAATAGAGCGTTATGCTGGTGAGGAGGTGGAAGAGGATGAAGAGGAGGAGGAGGAGAAGAAAGAGGGTGAACCTGCACCAGAGCAGGAAAAAGAGGAGGAAGATATGAAAGAGGAGAAGGAGGATAAGGAGGAGAAGCCAGAGGGTGAGGAAAAGCCAGAAGGGGAGGAGAAGCCAGAAGGGGAGGAGAAGCTAGAAGAAGAGGAAAAGCCAGAGGAGAAGAAGAAGCCGGACAAGTAGAAGCAATAATTTAAAAGTGTCTAAAGAAAGAGGAGCAACTGTGCAATTCATCTACGATATATATACAAGCATGCAAGACATTTTGGAACATGACCCAGTATCGTAAAGCATAATGGCCAGAGAATCTGGGGCATTTTATGCAAAGTTCTTTATGTCTTTGTGGCAAATTTGGGGTTAAAACACATAAATTAGTCACTTTGAGATTCATAAATTGCCAGCTCAAGCTTTCTCTACACAATTCTATGCAGCAATATATTTAAATGGCCACAAGACTGCAGCAGAGAGTCTTTGATGAGCAGTTTACTGAGAATGCTGCTCCTCTTCAGCGCAAGGAGACAGCTCTTAATGTATATAGGGCTGTAGACAATGTTTTCATACTGTGTGCAATATTTGAATTGCTCAATAAGTACAGTGAGAACTACTTGTTCACTCATAAAAATCTATAAAATTATCCATGTTTTCTAACACCTTATCATTTTATAGTATACTGTGTTTCTGTAATATTGAGACATCCTTGCAGTGCTCTGCACCCACCACTAGCAGTCAAAAGTCTAGACACACCTCACTAAATATCCATTTCTCATAACAGAAATACATTTTATTCACATTTACATAAACATAATATTTTCTAAGATAAATGGCAATAGTAAAGTGGATGCTATGTATACAATTATTTCCAAAACATAAATATATAAATAAAAGTATATTTTTATACATTTTTGTTTGTGTATTCTTCGTACTGTTGGACAACTTGCTTTGAGAGAAAGTGTCAAGACGGAGCTGATTTCTAGAAGAAACTAAAATAGAAGATTTAGGAAAAACTTATTATAACAAAGAAAGCCCTCCTATAGAGGTGTCCAAACATTTGAGAGATTACTGTCTACCTTTCAATTATGTTATTTATATACCATTGTACCTATCAGTTCAATGCCATTCGACATTTTTGGCACTTACTTATTTATGAAGAATTTCTTTGTGAGAGTTATATCAAAATCTGTAGAGCTCAATGTAGAGCTCAATGTGATAAATAAGCATGGGTTAACTTGTGCGTCATCAACACTTTTGTACCCAGCTGTGCAGCTTTTAGCACATTTTGTCTATCGCAGAGTAGAACTACTTCATTTGTGTTGTAAAGCATAGCCATCTGTATTCTGAACACTGATGTTAAAAAAACATTTGGCAAATAATTTAAAAAACAAACAAACCTTTGCCTTCTGGATGTTCATGAAGGCATTGGCTTCAGATGAGTGGAGTTACAGAAATAATTGCAATTTAAATTGATTTATTTTTTGCTTTGTAAATAAACTCAAAACTTTGGAACAAAACTTTTCTGTTTCCAGAAAAGTAAAAAAGAAAGTAAATGGTCAAGCAACTTGTTATCTTAATTTGCATATGTGCAAACCAAGAGAACCAAGATTTAATGCAGATCATTTTATTTTATATAGCTATAGGCATACATTTGCATAAACATGTTTAAAGCAAGGCACCAGCTGTTCCCACGACGCCTTGAGCAACCAACAAAATGTTTAAAAAAGCTGAAACTAAAATTAGAGACCAAGCTTCAGAATTACTGTATATAAGTACAGCCAAGCTATACTTTGGAACAGTAGTATTCGATGTATTCACTCACTGACCACTTTATTAGTAACATCTAACTTGTATCTACATTCATGGTCAATTTAGAGCCTTTGGTTCAGGTCTACTTAGCACATAAGTGCAGTTCTTTAATCATACATTGTACTCCTTCTGTTTTTTCTGCATAAATTGCTAAGTGCCTTTGCTTATTCATGCAGTTAGGACCCCACAGAACCACCAATGAGTGTAGATACAAGGTAAGTGTATTAAATAAAGTGGCCATTTAGTGCACATTATATATTCATTACTGTAATGAAGCTACAACATATTTCTGTTTGGGCCATTGAGGTTATTGTGTAATGCTTTTATTAAGGGCAGGGTTAATGTACCAGAAACTGTGGTAAAATTTCTGCCCGTTTTGTTTATACAGTATATATTCAGTTTTACTCCTCTTGCTATTGATGATATGTCTTGATGACAAACTTTCTTTAGCATTGGTGAAGAGAGTTAATCTGTGTCTAGTTTTATTCTGCCACTCCCTCAATTTGGCCCTATGTCTTTAATACAAAAAAGGTGAGAATGAAGGTGTAGCAAAATATCAGGTTAGTTCAGAGGTGAAAAGCTGTTAAGAAATCTCTATGTAAAGTTATCAAGAAAATACATTAAATAGACAATAACAGTGCATTATTTTTCATTTAAAATGAGTCGCTGCAGACAGAAATTATAATTTTTCAGTCCTGCTGTTTTTCAGATTTTTGAATAAACTGCATCTATTATAGGTCTGTGATAAAAATGCTCAACACTCCAACAAGAATACATTTATCCCTGGAAGCCTTTGTTAAAATAGTATGTTCTTATGTTAATGTTTCCATTAATGAAGGCTTGGCACACTTCAACACAAGCACGCCATGCCATATGACTAAAAAACTTTGCTTTAGAATCTAAAAAGAATATTTACATATATTTACTCACACACACACACACACACACACACACACACACACACACACACACACACACACACGTTAATATCTTTAACTAATGGCAAATGCTGCATGTTCTCTTAGATCACACTGGTCAATGCTGCTCTGAGGCTCTATCCAACACTGTGAGAATTATGTAATTATGTAGTAAGTTAGTGTTATCTTTTATAACTTTTTAAAATATTTAATTTTGGCAATGGAGGACTAGCAAAGTAAGAATTTCATTTGACAGTGTAACTGCTTATTCTACTGTGCACATGACAAATTCTTGATCTCTTGAATCTTAATGCTGCTCCGAGGCTCAATTTTTTCCTAGCTTTTCTGAACACAAAATCTCACCTTCATATGTTCAGATTTTGTACTAAAATGACCTGGAAAATGTTTTATAATAGCAGTTTGTAGTGTTTTATTGATTAAACAATGAAACTATTTTCGTAATGTTTGGTAAAATTCTCTAAAGCCACTTATCACAAAGAAATAAACATTTTAATTCTAACATAATTGATTTCTAAATGTTTATTATTTAAAAAACTGCAATGTATGCATATTTATTTAGTCTTATTTGCACATCTATTTTTTTTAACAAAGCTTCTAATACAAAACAATATTAGTTAGAATATAAGTAATCACTTTTGGTTCCCCAAAGAATCTTTAACTAAATGATTCTTCTGATATTAATCCACTAGAGGTCCAGAAGTTTCTGACAATAAACAAACAACAAACATGCCGATAGTGGAGGTCATCATAATAATGTAGAAAAAGGCAAATGATGATGTAGCATCATACAGATGGTTAAAATTTCTTAAAACTTGCACAGTCTCTCCTCTCAAATTAATTGTCTCATCTAATCTATTTGCTACACTTCCACCACAACGTCTCCAAAATCCACAAACTTCCAGAATCGTGCACAAATACAGACCAAAAATATGCATATTTATTGGACACAAACCCTTAAATAGTCCTTATAACCATCCTTCACACCTGGTGGCCACTATAGTGGGCACCTATTTTAAACTCACTGTCTTCTAGTACCAAAATATGGCATCGCCTAGTGGCAAACACATTACATGCTAGACAAAGATGGTGAAGGTCAGAAACTCACAGTCGTATACGGTAGGAATCTAGGTATCGTTGCATGTAAATCAAACAGGATAACAAAAAGAGCTTAAGAGCACTATATGTGTTTATATTTGTAGGTTTTCTGTAAGCAAAAAATTATCATTAACCATATTTCCAATAAAATGTTAATCATGCATCCTAGGGGTATGTTAGAGTTATATGTTTTGAAGAAAATACATTTTTTAGAATATTTTTTCTAAAATCATTTTAATTCTCCAATATATTGTTGTAATACACCGTGATTTATTTATTATGTGCATAATAGATTTTTTTTGTGTTAGTGTTTGTCATCTCTGGCAGTGTCGAGGGCACTCCCCAAGATCAGATTTGGCCCTAGAAACCACTGGCCCCAGTTCAGTGAAGCAAAAAATGCAAACAGATGGCATGATGCTGCATAGAGAAGAACCCCCCCCAAGTGTCTCTGCATGGGAGCATCTTTGTATGTCTGGGTGCAATCCTAATTTTCATTACAGACAGATCCAATATACAGGTCAAAGTTCCCAGATAGTCCACAAATAATCCTACTTAAAGTTTCAAACTTTTTTTTTTAAGGTTCATTAAGTTTTTTTTCAAAATGCTGTATATTTATTTGTAGCAATTATGGATATAGAGATTTGAAAAGAATGGGACAAGGACAGTTACTCAAATAAACAATGATTATGTGTTTACAAATGATAAAAAATGATAATGATAACATATTCACATTTATATTCTCGACATTGAGTGATTACTTTGAGGAATTAAATATAAACAGGCAATCTGCAAATCATAAGTCATGCTCAGTCTGAACATTCTCCACAAGGGGGAGCCATTAGCACCCAAATCATTGAGAGCAACACTGAAAGAGTTGAAACCCACACCAGTAGGATCTCACTAAAGCACAAATGATGTTGGCTAAAATGTTCATGTTTATGAAGCAAAATGTATTCTGTTATAATGTGTGCACATATGATACTTAACTAACATTTCCATTGTAATATCTTTCACTTAATTTATTCTGCTATTTTATTTATGTTACTTGTCATCCATATACATGCTGTCCACCTGCGTGACTTGGTTATTGTGGATAGTAAATAAAATGAATGTATTTGTGTTAGACATTGCAACCCCTGGTACCTACCACCACCATAGTAAAAAAAATTGTCAGTAAGGTTTCTCTACAAATTCAAACCAAACACGGTCGTGAATCCACCAAAACATTCCTCCACAAAGACAGTATATTGAACATCCCTAGTGAACCTGTAGGGGTCTATTCAGATAAAGTGAGACGGCATTTCCCCCCCAGAAACATGCATCTAAGCCAAGAACCACTGAGTACCCATTATTTCTAAGAGTGTAGTATTCAGACTTCCACATTTGCCAGTTGGCTAATTCAGCCTGTTAAGATTATACACTGCATAATTGTGTGGGGCTGTTTTATGCCAATGAAATGAAGAATGAAATGACTTCTTGGATGCTGCATTTGATTAGTGGCTACAGGTTTTCAATTAAGATGTCAAGACAGCACGATTAAAACGCCTCTCTACCTCATCCTCTGCAGTCATCTCCATTATTTCTCTAACCACGTGAAGCAGTTTCTGCTGAGCATTTATTCAGAGGCGCTACATAATAAATGGAGCCAGTTTGATCCAATTTCCTAGAACATAGGATCTTCTAATTCAAAGCCAGCCTGCTAGGCAGTACTTGTACCTTCTCCAGCAATGCTAGCATTTAAGACTGCAGCCAATCTGAAGGTCCTCAACAAATTTATCACGACTGCAGTCTATAGCTAGAGAACGTTTTGGAGCTGCAAGCTGTTTGTACTTTCAGCAAAGCTCCTTGGAGCAAAAGGGCATTCATCCTGCCAAGTGCTTATGTGAAGCTTTGAGAAGACACACCTTTTGACATTTGAGAGAACTCCCCTCCAGCAGTGTCTGATCACCATCAAGAGACGTAGAGCATTGCCTCTAGAGCTATAAATGGAAAAAATGTTTCTACTTTCCATCTGCCTTGTTTAAATGTGGCAAGAAACTAACACGTTTAGGCTGCTTTTGTCTCTGGAAGAGCTTCAGTGCAGCACTTTCTTTTATGGCTTTACTACTTAATGCTAGGTATTTGGGGTAAAGTAATGGTACCTTCTAAGACTGTCTAACTAAATTACACTCAAATGATAAGGTTTAACTGTTAAAGGTGACTTCTAACAAGCTCCTTCACAAAGCATTACATTAAATGGTTGCGTATATGCTGCCTGACACATTGCTTTTACATAGTTTTGGGACACACTTGGCTTAAAAAATCTTTAAAAATAATGGTGGAGGGGTACCTGAAGGACATGGTAAGGCAAATTAGTCCACAAGTTATTAGTTATTTTTTTACATTTAGCACCATTTTCCCATTATTAACATCACTGGGAGGTGAAGTGAATAACATTGACTAGTCTAGATCTCATTTTTTTTATTATAATGGCACCTGTCAGGGGTGAAATATTTTAGGCATCAAGTGAACATTCAGTTCTTGAAATTGTTAGGCTGAAAGCAGAAAAAATTGACAAGAGCAAAGATCTGAGCCACCTGTGATGGCTACACCACTGAGACAGGTATTGTGGAGTGTTACAGGTGTTCAGTAATTAGTATCTACCGAAAGAGAAACAAGGATGAACAACTGGTGAATCAGCGACAGTTCATTGGCACCCAAGGCTCAATGATGCATGCTGGGAGTGAAGGTTAGCCCGTCTGTCAGATCCCACAGCAGAGCTACTGCGGTTTAAGAAGTAAATGCTGACTCCGATAGAAATGGGTCAGAACACACAGCACACCACAGTCAGAGCTGTTACAGCAGCATGAGGGGAACAACACAATATTGGGCAGGTGATGTTAATGTTATAACTCTAAAGACACGTGTAGATTCATTGGTATTTTTAGATAAACAAATGGCTGTATCTGGGTTTCACACATGAGCAATAGTTCCTACAGTTTTTACCTATTATAAATAAATTTGAGGCAGTAAGTTTCTACAGTGCAGCATTTTACATTCAACTATTTGTTATTACTTTGTTTAAAGTGTAATTACTTTGTAATCTGTGTAATTGAATTATGTAGAAATTTGGGAGAATTGGTGGATTTCACCTTTAAGTGGAAAAAAGAACAGTTATCCATTTTTTAGAGTAAATGCCCCACTTTTGGTTCCATAAAACTTTCATAAAAGGTGTAAAGAACCTTTTAGATAAGATTCAGTTTTATTATCATAGCGCAGAGTACAAGTAAAAGTTCAAAGAATTCCAATATGTAAAGGTCCTACAAGTGTACATCCACATATGACCTTCATTTATATGAGTGTGTCTAACATTTAAAGGATCAAAGCACAAACAGACAAAATTCATTGTATTGTCATAAAACAGGTGAAAGTGGGGAATAACCGTGTGCAGCGATGAATTTTGTATTATTTTTTTAAATTCAAACAGAGCATGCTTTTATCGTTTAGGTGTGATCGTTTTCTGCAAATGTCTTTAAATTATTACACGTATTCATATTTTTAGCATTTTAAGTAAAACATTTTCCTTGGAAGCTGAAGGGGAGGTGAAGGTAAGGGTCAGGTGAAAAAGGGGTTTGGTAGAGGAAAAGGCACATGCAGTGCAGGATAGCTGATATACAGTATCTTGACAACCTCTGTGTTAGATTGTGCCCCTTTCTCCTTTAAATCATTTTACATTTGACTAACATTTCAACTGCAATGCAATTAAAAGATCATATTGAGACTGATGCATCACTAAGCATCATTTTTTAAACTGCCCTGTCACCATAAGCTGATGGCACATTCCTGTTACATACATGCAGTATAATTCATGCAGACAAATTTTTGATTGGAAGTCGCCAAGCAGAACCTATATCTAGTATAGAGCAGTTCGGCCTGCAGTGGGATCCGAGTGAATTATAGTTGAGCCCCATTCTAATCTTACTATGTCTTTTCATCTAGTCAGAGCTTATAACTGTCTCACATATTGCAAGCACTGTGTTGCTCAGTGGTTTTTGTAGTTTATCTGGCTTTAGTTAGTCGATCAAACACAGGAAAACTATGTTTGAAAGAATATATAAGGAAAACTACAACATTTTCCAACCTTATTTCTATCTGCTAATTGTGTACAGTCAAGGATATAGCCAGCACTATTGTACCTTTGGGAGCCAGCTAGGTCCAGTCAATTTACTGTGGTGGCACCTGGCAAATTCTGATAAAAGCTAGTTAAAATCATTTGAAGATCATGTAGCCTTTTTAATAAGGCCATTAGAAAGGGTGCATGTATTGATGTATTTCTATCATACCGGTCGGTACAGAACGTTCAGTTCGGTGTGCATCGTGATCTGAATGAATTATAGCTAAGCACCATTGTAATCTTATGTCTTTTCATCCATTCAGTGCTCATGTAGCACATACTGCAATATAAAAATTTGCTCAGTGGTTCTTCAGACCTAACTCATTTGGCGTCTATCTGTAGACAGGAACCACAGGAATACTGTGTTTTAAAGAAAATTTAAGGGAAACCACAGCATTTTTCCAACCATATTTTTTACATATGTAGATTACCATTACTTACCATTAACACTAATATTAATTCGTTTCACTGTATCTACAGTATGTACATACAGGCAGTGGTAGCCTAGTAGTTAGGAATTTGCAAAAGTGATCAGAGGGTTGCAGGTTCAAATCCTGGCCCAGGTATCAATGAGGTACCCTTGAGCAAAGTACTCTCCCACTACACTGCTCCCTGGGTGCTCTTGACTACTGCACACTGTGAAAGTGACCCTTTGTCATTGTGAACACACTCAAGCACCACAACGAAATGTGACCTCTGTATTTAACCCATCACACGTGCACACGTGGAGCAGCGGGCAGCTATTAACAGCACCCGGGAAGCAGTGTAGTGGGACAGTACTTTGCTCAAGGGTACCTCAGTGGTGCCCGGGCTGGGACTCGAACCTGCGACCTTCAGATCTCAAAGGCAACATCCTAACCACTAGGCCTCCACTGCCCTGGACGGATTAAATGTAGAGGTCACGTTTCATACAAATAGTCACTTTCACTATTTATAGAGAGATAATGTTTTATTAAAAGCTGCCTCTATTACATCTGATCCAACTTTCAAACACTGGAGAAGCACATTTAAAAAAATAAAGTCCAGTTACTTTCGCCTCCCACAGCACATGAGTAGCATTTTCATGCAGAACAGCAACTGCCTAAGAGTTGCTATGTCTTCATTCATCCATCTATAGTGTAGCAATCATATTCTAATCTTACACTCTTGACTTCTTATGCCATGCATATAGTGCTTGTGCCACTGGCACCTAATGTCATGTATTGCTTGCAGCGTTTGCTGTTAGGTTGAAAGCAGAAAGGAAAGTGGTGAAATGGCAAAACAGCAGGAGGGCGAATGGTATGTGTAATGACCAGGCAAGGCTGGATGTCGTTACAAGGAGTATTTATTTCACACAAAGAGAAGACAAAGGCAGGGAGACTTAAAACACAGAATAATAACACAGGGAATGTGCACATAAAGGAAAGTCTGGATAAGAGATTAGAAAAAATAAGTTAAGATAAGATAAGATTAAGGTTAAGCAGCACAACAAAGTAAAGTATACATTAAATAATAAAGTGAAATGACTGCACGTGGAGTGAATTAACTACAGTTCCTGTGTGTGAAGCATGGATAAACATCATAAAATTACTGTGCACTGTAATGCACAGATTACAGATTTATGTAATCCAACCTAAGTTGTAAGCAGAAAGACAAAAAGAGCCTTGCTGAGACTACGCACATACAGAGATAATGATGTATGTATTTGTTCAACAGAAAATGTATTTGCATTTATACAAACCAGGACTGGGTATGACAAACAGTAATGATACGGGGGTGTTGGAATCAGTGGAGCATAATTTAGCTGATTAAATGTAATCCTAGCACTCTATTGGTAAAAGTCTTGTCAGGTGCTAAAAGGCATGCATATTAATAGACTTCGACTCAAAATTACAACTTTCCTGGTATTTTCCTGATATTCCTTTTTCATCTTCTCCAAATGATTCTTTTATCTCTGTTTTACATTCGTTTTTTGAGTTTATATTTAGAGGCCATGTAAAGCTTCAAACAAGCATTTTTTCTTCAACATCTTTGTGACAGAAGGTTGCAGTACTTCATCCAAAAGCTGTTTGCCAGCATTAAACAAAAGGAGAAGATCACATTACAATCAGGTGCCAGGTGAGACTGTGAGTTTAGATGCTACTGTACAAACTGGAGAAACATGCTAACATTACTAACATTACTGTCCAAACTAAAATAATAAACATAATAAACGTCCTTCATTCAGAACAAATTTAAAGTAGCATAAGTGAAAAAAAATCTAATTTGAGAGCAAAGCACCCAGCAGAAGGTCCATCCACAGATCAACAACTAATGACTAGCGTGATGATGCGTTTAATTATAAAAAATTTTAAAATGATTCAGTGCTGCTCTGAAAGTAATTAAGTGGTCTCAACAATCAATGGCTAATTCAGTGCTTCAAGGGTCAAATAGTTCCCAGTGAATATCATTTACATTTACAGCATTTGGCAGACGCTTTTACCTAGAGTGACATACACAGGTGCTTTATAGTGTATTAAGAAAATCCGTAAACCTAGACTTAAGTTAAGAGCTGCCAGTCAGGTAAGGTTTTACCAAAGCTGAAGTTATCCCTTACACAAAAAAACAAGGTTTTCTTTTTATCAATATATTAATAGTTGTAAGAAAGTCTCTCAGTATTTTTGAAAACACGAGCTCTGAAGAGGCCTTCAGTCATTCTTTTAAGACCGTGAAGGACTCTGCAGTTTTAACAGTCAGGGGAAGTTCATTTCACCACATGGTGGAACCCCTAAGGTGCCAAAACTGAGAAGAGTCTTGATGCTTGTCTTTGAGTTTTGGGAAGGGGTGAGCTGTGATCTGTAGTTTGATCATTGCAGATAGGTAAGTAGGTGCTGGACCATTTTTGTCTTTGTAAGCAAGCATTAACATTGTAAACCTGATGTGGGCACCACAGGCAGCCAGTGAAGGATTCGCAGCAGTGGAGTGGTATGTGAAAATTTCTTTGTATTGAAGACCAGATGTGCTGCTGCATGTTGAATTAGTTTTAAAGGTCTTGTGGCCTTCAGAGAAAGGCCAGCAAGAAAAGAGCTGCAGTAGTGCAGTCTTGAGATGACAAGTGAGTGGATGAGCAGCATCAATGGTGAAGAACAGAGGTATATCCTGATGCTGTAGGGAACATATCTGCAGGTTCTGGAAATGTTATTATTGTCCGATGAAAATGTGAGATTTTCATCTGAAGTAATTCTTAGACATTTTGCTTCTATTGTGGTAGTAATGGCGACATTCTCAAAAGTGATAGCAAGGTCTTAGGTTACAGGGGATACATCAACAAGACTGGAATAGTATTTTTTTTTTTAAGTCCAGCCCTACTCAAACATTAAGCAACAAACAGTTTTACTTATTAGGTGCTGTATCCAGCCAAAGGAGCTACCATGAACTTCATCATATAGTACTTCAGCGTCATCAGCCAATCAGTGCTGTTAAAACATTCATTATTTGTGCTGTCCAGCAGACAAAATGATATGTATTTGGTTACAAAAGTGGTTGTGACTTTAATTAGTGCAATGTGCTGCAAGTGGCATGTTTATACATAAGAAGCAAACAGGTTTTTAGATTTCTAATAATGATGGAAAAAAATAAATGAAATTAATATAGAAGGTACTAGTTGCCAGTCATTTATCATACAGAATTACACTTTTTTCATTTTGTTCTCCTTGGCAACATTCCCCACTTTGTTCCATGAAAGCCTAGAAAGTGCAACCTCATGCACTCAACAACTCTTGCTTAAATGTTTGCAATTCCCTTCTGGCTCATTTTATTCGCAAAAATCAATAAAAACTCAATAAACTGCAATACATTCAAATTTCAGCCTGATAGGAAATTAACACATAATACTCAGTTCTCCACCAGCTACACTGGAAGTTTCCATTAGCATAGATCACATTCAGTTTAAACTCCTTATTATTACATAGAGATGGACTAAATGTCCTCTTCCTATTCTTTCTGAACTCCAGCCACATATACCATATCTCTCAGATCTCTGGCACCGGTCTACTCTTAATTCTTTGCGCAGTTTTCTGGATAACTGTCATTTCCTCTAAGCTTTGGAACACCCTGATTCTACACCTTCAGAACTACACTATCATTTTAATCCTGACTCAACTTTCCCACAATGCTGCACACACAGCCTCATACATACACTAATATCATATCTATAATTACTTTTGGTAATTTATCAATTTTATATCACCTTTATTATGTGAAGGCCTTGTGATTGGCCCCAGCAAGCTAAGGGTCAGCTACTTTTGTCACTGGCCCATACAGGACTGATCAAATGTATTTTCAAAATAAAAATTGTTTATAAAATAAAATAAAAATAAAATAAATTTTTAATAATAAATGTATATTTTTATAAAATTAATATAAAACTACTATCTTATGCAAATAATATTATGCATGCTAGGTAGACAACACATTCATAATTGTGATATGATAAAGTCAAATTTCCAAAATTTAGCAGAGAAGAAAAACTCTTCCAAGACCCTGACTAACATGCAAGCTTAATATTAGGGGGTCATTAAGTGGGATAATGCCTCTCCTACCAGGTGTCATGCATCACTATTTTGTAGATGATTCTTGCCCTGCATGTCAAGTATGAAAAACTATATCCATTAACACCATTAAGTTTCCATTACTTTGTACTGGCTGTATTTTTAGGATGTTGTATGTTGTGTGTTGAAAAGGACAGTTGTGCGGTTCTCTCTCCATATTTTCTGTAGCTCTTTTTGTCCATCATGTAGATGCACCAAGCCCATCCTGAATGGCAGTCCTGGTGCCACAGATGCTTGTATTGTATAATGACCTCGGGTCTAAGAAAAGTACTGTGATTGCTAATAATTAAAAAACTAATACCACTGATGTTGAAAATATTCACCAGTAACATTCAGCAACAACAGTCAGATCAAGCCTCTAATACTTGCAACTAATAAGGACTTGAAAAAGATTAGAGCTAAATTTAACTGTGGGGTTTAATTACTATGGGTTGCTTCTACAGTTCAGGAAAAGTTCAGAAACAAATAGTTTCCATCAGATATAGAATAAGACTGGGAGTAGGCATGCAAGAATTATTCCAGACAAATGGTACTGAAACTTCATTTACATTTGAAATTCAGCCTCATTTACAATGTTGACAGTAACTGATTATTCCCAGTGGAACAAATAGTAGAATATTTATGCCTAACGTTAATTCTGACTCTATTGCATGCAGAGTGCTTTTAATGGGCTTTGTTGCTGGTCTTATTGCAATAATGTCTGTAAAAGTCTTTTCCCCACAGACAAACAACTAGACAAGGCGTAGACAAGAGGAATTGCAAGATAATGGGCTGGCCTGATTGGCTGTGACTGTGATGAGCTGTGTGTAAAGGCCTTGTGATTGGAGCATGTCAATAGATAAGAAAGCTTCTGTATGTGATTTCAGATGTTGATGTACTCCTCTGCATTGTGCTTTTGGAATGTAAATCGCAACCCAAAACCCTAAAGAAGTTCAGCTGGTGCTGACTGTTCACCTGGCCTACAGCCCACATTTCACTGGAATAAAGATGAAAGCTGTGACTTCCTCATAAGAACCGAAGCACAATGGGCAGTAGAATAATGGGTGCTAAATTACATAACGGAGTGACCCATTTTAAGACTGCTTATATAGTACTCTTTTCCAATATGACTTTGAAAAGTGGGCTAAAATGGACAGGAAGCCTCTCAAGGGACTGGTGTAATCCTTTCCTGAGAAGAGTGTTGCAGTTATTAAGGCAAGGGGATGCTTGACTGAGTATTAGAAAGGAAATGAGGAATGCCACTGATTTTTCTACTTTAGTCCATCATTTACATGTCTACATTTGCATCTACATTTGCATCTACATTGCATTTAGGCTAATTACTCCTTTCCTTTTTCCGCATTTATTAATATGGTCTGCAACACAGAGGTATATCTTCACAAAAATTAGGGTTTGGCTTCCTTCATTGGGCCAGACAGTGTCTATTTAAACAAAAGCTGTCACAAAGACTTTCTTTCAGTAACAAATGTGTCAGTTTTGCACAAAAATATCCTATTATGTGCTATATTGGTTCTGGCACAAATACTAAGCCGTTTCCAAACATTTTGAGAATGACAAAGTTTGCTGCTTCAGTGTTTTTAGATCTTTTTGACAGATGTTTCTATGGTAGCTGAATTATAATTACAGTTTCAAAGGCTTTAATTAACAATTACATTAAGCTTATGGAAAAAGAGTCAGTACTTACACTGTTGGCCATTCTTTTTCAAGACATCTGCAATTTGCCCTGGCATGCTGTCAATCAACTTCTAGGCCAAATCCTGACTGATGGCAGCTCATTCTTGCATAATTAATGCTTGGAATTTGTCAGAATTTGTGGGTTTTTGTTCAGCCACCCACCTCTTGAGGACTGATCACAAGTTCTCAATATGAAGGTCGGAGGAATTTACTGTCTCCCCTAAAATTTTAAATGTTTTGTTCCCCAAGCCACTTATTTATCACTTTTGCCTTATGGCACGGTGCTCTGTCCTGCTGGAAAAGGTTGTTCCTCACTAAACAGTTCTTGGATTGTTGGGAGAAGTTGCTCTGGGAGGATGTTTTGGTACCATTCTTTATTCATGGTTGTGTTCTTAGACAAAATTTTGAGTGAGCCCACTCCCCTGGCAGAGAAGTAACACCACACATAAATGATCTCAGGATGCTTTACTGATGAATGGTCTCAGGATGCTTTACTGTTGGCACGACACAGGACTGATGGTAGGGCTCACGTTTTCTTCTCTGGACAATCTTTTTTCTGGATGTCCTAAAAAATCTGAAAGGGGCCTCATCAGTGAAAATGACTTTACCCCAGTCCTCAGCAGTCCAATCCCTGTACATTTTGCAGAACATCAGCCTTCCCCTGATGTTTTTTTTTGGAGACATGTGGTGCCCTTCTTGACATCAGACCATCTTTCAAAAGTATTCACCTCACTGTGTGTGCAGATGCACTCAATTCCTGAGCAAGCTCTGCACTGGTGGTGCTCTGATCCTGCAGCTGAATCAACATTATGAGACAGTCCTGGCACTTGCTGGACTTTCTTGGGCATCATAAAGCCTTCTTCAAAACAACTGAACCTCTCTCCCTGAAGTTCTTGATGATTCGATAAATGGTTGATTTAGGTGTAGTCATCCTTGCCTGTGAAGTGTTTTTGTGTAAAGCAATGATGCTTGCAGGTAACCATGGTAAAAGGAGGAAGAACAATGATTTCAATCACCACCTTCCTCTTAAAGCATCCAGTCTGTTCTATCTCAATCAGCATGACAATGATCTCTAGCCTTGTCCTTGTCAACACTCTCATCTGTGTTAACAAGAGGATCACTGAAATGATGTCAGCAGGTCCTTTTGTGGCAGGGCTGAAATCCAATGAAAATGGATTTTTAGGAATTAAGTTCATTTTCATGGCAAAGAGGGACTTTGCAGTTAATTGCAATTCAACTGATCACTCATCATAACATTCTGTGGTACATGCAAACTGCCATCATAAAAACAATAAACTTTGTGCAAATTAATGTCATTCTCAAAACTTTTTTTTAATGGAATTATCCATCAGCCCCATGGCCCCATGTACCCAGAATCCAATGTTCTCAGTGTCCTGTGTTACTGTTGCCCTTTATTTTCTCATTAAAATGTCTAAGAAACAGCCTTCTGTTACCAGGGCTCTGTGTTCCCTCTTTGTGTTGTAATGTTTGAGTCACCCCCTATTACCAGAGCCCTAAAGTGAAAATCTCTAAGATACTCTGTTTCCATGGCCCTGTGTGTTACTGTGCAATGTTGCCACAGTCATGTTTCCTCAAAATAATATCTAAATTTGAGTTTATGTACCTGCTGATTCCGGTAAGATTCCTTTATTAAAACACATCATGGTTATAAACCAATTAGCCATAACAATATAACATCCTGCTTACTACAGAGTAGGTGCTTCTCATGCAACCAGAACAGCTGTGAGCATGGTGCAATGTGTGTTCTGACACCTTCTATCATAGGCAGCTTTAATTGATAGGTGTTGAAATGATTAGATTTTTTTCAGAGGGGTTTGGCATGACTTGTATTCTGAATAAGAAATCCTACAAATTCAAAAAAGAAACATGTTTGTCAGAGTTTGTTTTTAAAAATGTCCCATTTCAGCATATGAAGTGTTCCAGCAAGCTGTCACACATTTCTGGAATGACTTAGAGTTATCAGTTAATGCTGTTATACCTGTAGTTGAGATGGTCATCTACTCTCAGTTCAGGAATTGAATGCATTAGTCTGCTTGAACTGTGTGTTTCTGTTTGAACTGAGTGAGAGAGTCAATTCCAGGCTTGAGAGAGATTACATCTGTAAATCAGCCAAGCAGCGGCTCCGCTGATCAATGCGGACTCTGTCTGTCACACTTCGTAATAAGATGACAACAATGGCTTGCTGGTTACCTTTTGTCTCAGAAATACCAATTACAGCCTGCTCGCTCCTCGCTTTGCGTGAAGCAGTGGCCAATCGTGCGATTTAACATTCCATTTTGTCATCAACGGCTTGAAGGGAGAAAGACACGCAGGGTCTATTTCACATTAGGAACTTCGCTTAGAGCTCCTCAATACCAGCTGATTGTAACAACCAATTTTGGTCTGTGTGATGTCTGTTACATACTACAATTACCACAGTCAAGAGGCTGTTTCTCACCAGGCTGGGGGGGGGCAGTAAGCATGCACATTATAGTTCAATGTTTTGACCTTCAGTTTTTTCTCTTTTTTTCCCCAGAAGTGTTTTTTGTAGCTTAAGTATGTAAAGACAGAAATGTTACATAACACAAAGAATGTCTTAAAAAGGCTTCACACAGGATGGATTTAGTATGTTTCTTCATGTTTTTTTCTTCTTCCAGATTTGGCCTTATATCTATACTCCTGTCAAGCTTCTATCTAAATTATATGGCTGTCTTTATCCAGTATCCAATATGTATAATTACACATAGCTTGAAATTTGAATTTTTATGCCAGTGACAGTTTTTGGATATATTGAGGAATGACTGAGGATTTATTAATCATACATACACTTAATAGAGGTTAAAAGAAGATTAGAATAACCTATAGATGACACACTTAGTGGAGGTGTTTTACCCACAGAGGAATTTAACCAAATGTGACCATGACTTTTTTGGAGATGATTAGTCTAGATTCAGTAAAAAATCTTGGGAGTAGAGATCAGCACAGTTTGGGTTCTCCTGGGGGAACTACGTGATCTGCAAAATAATTCACTGTGTAAGATTAATTTTAAGGAAGCATTACCACAGCTGGTAAACAACCAAGAGGTTGCATGCTTGTGCAGACAGGTATTATGGCATGCTGGTCTTATAGTATAGTTGTTGCTTATGGAATCAGATTGGCAGGCAACAAATAAGCTGGAAGCATTCTGTGAAGAAGAGCATGTAAGTAATTATCACATGATGCAAAACAAATCTATTTAACCTTAACAACTTTTGCTTAATCTGCTTCACAGTATGCACTTATATCTATTTTGGCTTTTAATTTTAGCTGATGCTTTGCAGTATAATTAGATAATAAAATAAAGATGAAGATAAAAAGGGAAGTCAAGTCAAGCTGATGGGGTATGCTGCCATAAGCTCAATGCTGTAAGGTTGTACAATGGATGTGGGTATTATTCCACCATGTTGCAGGGGTTGCATGGACATGCTCTATCCCAGTAATGCCGATTACTAAAGCAAAATGTGGACAAGGACCATAGTCCAAAGTATGCAGGAAGACATGATGTGTGGTTAAAGTTGATAACTGCAACACTAAATTTTGCAGTGGGTAGCAGTTAAGCAGTAGGTGTGGGCATCAATTAAGTCAAGTCTACTTTGGAGACCAAAGAAGTATTACATTAAGCCAGTATAATATTTTAAATCTGTAATTTGAAGAAGATTTGAAAGTTTTGATATTATGAGGCTTATACTTCATTTTACTTGCTTATACTTCTACTAAGTCAACAGATTAAATTCAGCTGAACATAATATTCCAGATTGATTATTTACAGAACCATTAGAACAGGTTTTTCATCATAGAGTAGTATTTTTAAAGCAGGCAAAGATTCTATTTATGTATTTAAAAAGTTTGAGCATTTACTGTCCTGTGAAACCATTGCTCTTACTGAAGAACCCTTAAAGAACCATATCAATAATAAATCTAAACCAAGAACCATTTAGGAACCCTGAAGAGTATAGTGTTGGGCTCTTTATAACGAGGTGTGGAGAAATTTCTTTAGGCTCCTTAGTTAACCTACTTGGAAAAGTTTAAGAAACAAAGCAGTAGAGCATTTTTGTAAAGAATGTACAGTGCTATGATATGGCCAAGCACTTCCAGCTTCTTTTTTATATAATTTTACAATATTTTCAGCAAGTCCTAGTTGGCAGTTGTCAAGTTGTCAAGTCAGAATCGTACACTCCTCATCCAGGACATAATTAAAATTCTGTATGGCTGATAGTATCGTAATTAAGCTCCTTAGAGTTAAATAACTTCCTATAATAATCAACACCCCGCGCTTTGTGATCTTGTCTTAATATTCATAATTGTTTCTATTTCAGAATCTCTGTCAATGCCCATTATTGTGGCATGCTTCAGTTACACCAGGCTGATTGGAATACACACAGCGTGACGCTTAATTAGCCTGCTCAATAGCAGATTCTGCTCGACCTCTCCATGCAGTCGCTCTTATCATACCGTTGCTAAATTAAGAACCGATCTTGCCCCTGCATAGGAAGTCAGTGACATTAGCCTCATTGTTTGTGCATGTGTAACGCCTGCATTTGTTCAGTAAAGCAGCCCGTGTGGGACACAGTGAAAAGCCCCTGACAGACCGATGAGCCTCAGAGAGACAATAGGCCTGAGCAGGTGTCAGCCATTAAAAGAGGAAGTTAATTTCATAAATGGACGCTGGTCTGGCAACACTGCTGACGCATTGGCTCAAAGAGGTGTTTGGAAATTATGCTAATTCATATTGTTTTTTATTTTTCATTGATTATAGGGTTAGTTGCACAATGTCTATATGGGCACTAGCCTTAAGCTAATGTTTTGAATCTGTATTTCTGAAACAGCAGCTCTGGGGAGCTGCAGTCTCACAGGCACATTCTAGGAAGAAAAAAACATTTTTTAAGTAAATAATAAAAAAAAAACCTATGCAGCAATGGGTATAACTTTTTCTAAAACTCCCCCACTCAAGGGCTAGAGTAAGGTATTACCAGTAAGACTGAATGTGGTACTCAAATGTCGTGATGGTGGAAGAGTACTGAGATTGTGTCGAACTTACACTGCAAGGCATATTGGAACTGTAGAGCATCTTATTCATTGTTAAGAAGAACTCAATCACAAAATTGAAACCTTGTAGAACTGAATGGAATGCACTGTACCCCTACTAACCTAAAATTATATTAAGGTTTTCGTAGACAAATCTACATTTCAAAAGCAGATGTGAATATATTTTTGGCATTGCTTCATTCAAATTCATGAATATTGATTCATTTTTAACAATGTATTAGACTTGGCATATATTGGCAGCAATTAATGGTTACAGTGGTACAGAAGCTGTACTGAAAATGTTATAGGTGAAGATTATAATCATCTTAAAAGTCTGTTCACTTATTGGCTTTTGAGAAGAGACCAATCACCACTCGAAGTAAACTTAAATGCATTTTCAATTCTCAGGACTAAAGCTCAAAATAATAAGAAAAGCTTACGACAACTTATAAAAGTTCATATGGTCTACATAAAAGAAAGAAAGGCATCTCTTATGTAGGCCAGGGGTGTATTCTATTATGAGATGGTCATAAGAATTATAATATTATATATATTTTGAGACCATAGAATATTATTTCTAGTCACTTTATCTAAAATATCAGTGTATTGTTATAAATCGATACAAAACAATATTTGTTTGCTGCAGTTTTGACGCTGTTGAGATCAAACATACTTTACTGCTTGCTCTTTCTTTTGATGCAGATATGTTTCACACATAAAACATGTAATGAGGTGCCTCATTAAATTCTCAACCTGATAAAAGCTTATACCTGAGTCACCCCTGTTCTTGGGCTGAACGTTGTAAGAGCTAATGACAGCTGAGCTAACTTAAACAGCTGTTATCATAAAGCAAACAATGTTGGCCTCAGCATATGTGAAAGTGACTATTTGTCATTGTGAAAACACTCAAGCACCACAACAAAATGTAACAACTGCATTTAATCAATCACATCTGCACACATGGAGCAGCGGGCAGCTATCAACAGTGCCAGGGGAGCAGTGTAGTGGGACGGTACCTTGCTCAAGGGAACCTCAGTAGTGCCCGGGTCGGGACTTGAACCTGTGACCCTCAGTTCACAAGGACAAGGTCCTAACCACTAGGGCTCTACTGCTCATATATAAATATTGACATTGAAACTGATTTACCAGATGTCCACCATGGGATCTTTTTGGGTAGGTGCTAACGTCTAGCCATCACAATAAGGCCCTACATTCACTCAGTTTTCCTGCTTCCAGCACATCAACTTCAAGAACTGACTTTTCAATTGCTGCTTAATGTATCCCATCCCCTGGCAGGTGACATTGCAATGAAGTAAGTGGACAATAAGTTGTCAATCTTGTGTTAATAATCAGTTATTATAT
>JBBPDA010000081.1:6992106-7026574 GCA_037974385.1 Arnoldichthys spilopterus | reverse complement strand
TATCACACATACAGGTTTTCACCACTACTGCAAACAATGCTGACTCTTAAATTTTAAGTCCACTCTGAATCTGGCAACTATTATTTAATTAGTTTACAGCTTACCTGTTTAATAATAAAGAAATTTGGAAAGTTGGAATTCAATCCAGAATCAGTCAAAATCAGTCATAATCAGTATGGCTGATTGACAGCAGTTGAAACTATCTCTTTAAATAAGCCAGGCTAAATGTGTGCAGTTTGCACAGATCTCTTTGCCACCCCCTGATGTGCTGAGCTGCAAAATAATCCCCTTTCTCCCCCTGCGCCCCGCTGTCTGCTTTTTGTTAGCTTTTCTTTAGATAGCCCATGTTTCTTGCAATGGAAGTACCTTGCAGGTATGCAGTAGTACACTGGAAGATGAAAAAACACTACAGTATTAAATGGTGGCCTTTTAGAATGGATCAATAGCATTGTCATGAATGGGCCACTGCTTGTATGGGTGCTTTAATACCTTTTAAAGGCTCTCAGTGCTTGTGTGTATCGATATGAGCACTTGGGTGGAAACATATTGGGGAATGTGTGCAGGAGTTCCAATCACATGAGTATTGGGAGCTACAGGTCAAACGGTAATTGAATGCTCTATTGATAGAGAATATAATTAGTGCAAGACCATTTATTGAGTTAGCTGGACATGCATGACAGTGGTTGAGTGACCAGCAAATGTAGAAATCACTCTGTCATACTGAAAAACAGTCGATGGCTTTTGATGGCAGGCTATTTTTGCGCTCTGGTTTTTTAGGAGTGCGCTAGGCTTAGACAAGCGGAAAGCGCTAAGCCTTGAGCCCACCCTCTGTCAGCCTGCCAGTCTGAGTTAAAGCAAAGCCAAGAGATCAACAGACAAATAAACAAGCAGACTAACCAAACAAACAGGCTTCAAAGCAGTGGCCAACTCAGCGTGATGTCTGTCTTCATAAAAATAAAAAGTTTCTCAATGGTTCTTGGCCTGGATGTATGGTCATGGGACAAACCTTTACATTAGGTGAAGGATCTTCACACTCATTTATGAAAAAAGATTCTTGAAAGATTATGTATATGGGAAGGTTTTTTACTAAACTAACAGTGATTCTTCTATACCACCATTCCAAAAAAAACATTTTAGTACCTTCATTTTTAGTAATAAAGACTATTCACCCAACCTGCTTTCAGTGGCAGTAGGGCTCCATGAATCTGCTACACCATTGAATCCAGCCCAGCCTTACTTGAGCTAAATGTCATCTCATTACTCATCAATATTCATACATGGTAGACTTGATTACTTCATAAATGCCCAAGTGCAAGAAACCACTTACAGGGTTTTCTACTGAACCCATGTTTCTATGAAATGTATTATGCAATCAGTCTTGATTAGAGAAAAAATATGCTAATAATAATGAGTGTATGGTGCTTGATGGCTATATTACCACATGTAGTAGGGCTATTTGCCATTCACAGCTATACATGTTTACACTAAGTGCCAGTGTATCATTTACAGTTTAAACGTAATCCTAGACTAAAAAGAATTTTTCAAAAGGACATTCCCCACTTTTACAGCACAATTTTTAGAGAGACGAGTCTTTCCCACCATGAAAAAAAAATTCTAAATTAAACACAGAATTAACAGAAATAGATGTTAATTAATATTTATCAGTAGGCAGGGTAGCAAGAGCTGAAAAAATGAATTTGTAATTACACTTATTACACAAATTATTTATTAAAAAGGAGTTTCTGAACTGTCTATAAATAAAGCCAATAGAAAAGCAACAACTCGTACCCAGTTATACAGGACAGCACAACCACAGCTACACTGTATGGCTGAAAGTATGCGGATCACCTGATCATCATACCTAGTTGAGTTTGCTGGACATACAATTGCCCCCCCTCGCCAGTAAAACTCCTGTTACACAATTCTTGGGATGATGCTGCTTCCAGAGACAGTTTGAAACATTGTTCTGAGTGATACATCTTTTTTGGCATGCTTCAACACTCTGCACTCACGCACTATGAATTTGGGTGGTCTACCCTCCTGTGGCTAAGCTGTTGATGCTAGACACTTCCACTTCAAAATAATGGCATGTACAGTTGACTGGGGCAGATCTAGCAGGCCTTAAATTTTATGAACTGACTTGTGGCAAAGGTTTAAAATAGTTTAAAATACAGTGTTTTACAGGGCATGTGCAAGAAACCAGCCCTAAATATCTTACCCTCTCAAAATTAATAGTTCCTACATGGTTCTTGTTGAAATTCAGTAGAATGTTTATGTTGTGCTATTCTTTACAGTTCACAAACAAAAATGGTTCTTTAAAGAAACTTTAATTGAAAGGTTCTTTAGAGAACTGAAAGTGTCTGTGGCATCATGTCAAGCGACCCTTATTGGCAAAACATCTATTACATTGCTTTTGTTTTTATGTAAGAGAAAGGGTAAGATCCCCTCAAGCAGGAGGAGGGGATTTACTGCCACCCAGCGGCCGGCGCCGGTCTCCCTCTCCCGAATGTTAACTGGTCCAGCCCTTCCAGGTGGAGCTGGTTAGGTCCCTAATCACTAGGGGATATAGACAGGGTTGGAACACGGGAGAGACGCGAAGGATACTTGTTCCACATGGTACACTGAGCGTTTGTTACGGAAAGACTCCTTGGTTCTCTAGTGTGCGTCTGTTAGCGACTTCGATTAGCCTAGCCTGTGGCACTGACCTGTTCCGGATTGACCCACACATCCCTGACGACGATTCCGGATCACCCTTTGTCTAACTGTTTGCTGTTTTCAATAAACACCATTGTTAACCGCATTGGCTTCCAGCTCTCCTGAAATTCGTGACACATTATCAACAAAAAACACTAAAAAGGCAGAAATGTGAGTCTGTCAGTACAGAATGTTAATCCGGTGTAAATATCATTATGCAATAATACAATTATGAAATAGTGCAGCAGAATGACAGTAATAATGCTACTCTTTTATGGGTTAAAATTGCATTTAGGAGTGGGAGTTGAGTATCGGTTCCAGCTGAGAAATATTGTCCAATTGTCTAGTTTACTGGAATCGTAAGCTCAGAGTTTAGTGATTCCTAAAATCGATGCCAGAATGTTTTACTGACAGTTGTGTATTGCAAAAAACGTATGTATCTTAAAATCAAACTCTGTGCCCACAGCAAGAATGTGTTATGGTGGAGAGTGTCTGTCTAAAGTTTGGCTTCATTTCACAAAGAAAGATGACCTGGAGGGTTCTGGAGGGCTGGTTTCCATTGCAGTTTGGTAGTTCACTCGCTTAGACACCTGGTTGAACTCATCTGCTCATTGACAGATTTAGTGAGTGTGTTTGAGGAGGGCAGCTTTCAAACTGTGCTAGACACTGGCCCTCAAGGACTAGAGTTGCCCACCCCTGTTATATGGTATAAAAGGTTATGTTTTCTTATTTCCTTTTAAGAAAAGGTGAATAGTAATTCTAGTAATTCTGATAAAACAGCTGTGTTGATGCTAAAAACCTGTGCAGGCCTAATTTTCATCAGGAATCAATAAGGCTTGATCGTCAGACAGATTTTCAGTATCTATAATGGCTTTGAAAGCAATTATATCAATTTCCATCTTTAGGTGAAACCCACTCAAGCTATCATTCATAGCATTGTAACGTAGTACTGAATGGTGCTCACGTGGCTAGACAGAATTAGTAGCAGTGTATAATCTAGTGGTTTGAATGCAATAAAAAGAAAAGTGATTACCAAGGCAGCCACCCTGCCGGAGTCCCTACTTCTCACCAGTGCTCTGCCACTCATTTATTTTTAATGATTTCACATTAAATCTTAATGGGCATTGCTGCTTATTGATCCTTTAAAGTCAAAAACATCAGTGCACTTGTGTAACCGGCGGCATACAGCACTGTCTAGGCGGTAACGTCAACAAATGAGGAATGACAAGAAGCTAATCGAGGTTTAGTGGTTGTGTTTTTACAAGAAACTGCCCATCGTAGGCACATTTGATTTTTGTGCTGCTGTTAGGCAGCAAATGTCAGCGGATTGGTATAATTTCAATGAAATGTTTGCCTAGCGCGAGTGCATGTCGGCACAGTTTAACTTGGGGAAGACAAGCATGAATCAAATATGTGATGACACCACTCTCGCTCAGGCTGTCTTCCGTTAAGTTAATGTTTATTCTGTTTGACAGAGATGGTGTTTGCTTCTTTTTTCACAATAATATGGAGCTTATTCCACTGCTCCCCTGCTAATATCTCATATCAGCACCTTTGTATTGCTCTGCACGTCAGTAACACGTATGTAATGAAATGGGCATTGTTCAGTGAAACTCGTGAATCTTGGAGGTGTCTTGCCTTTAAAAGATGGTCCAGTTCTTCAGAACAATCCGTACTTGTGAAAACTACTTTTTAAAGGCCTTGATGTGTAAGTGTGTTTTGTACGATGGTAAGAACTTTCATGTCAGAATGGTTACAAAATAAACTCTACATTGCATTAAATGTTGAAGTGCATGTCCAAGGGTTTGATTTTGTACATCTGTAACCCACAATGTCTACACAATGTAACCCACGATGTCTGTCCATATATAATATATTGGACATATTACATATTACTATATATATGTACTAACCACAGGGAACACCACACCACACAAGACCTGCTGTTTTGGAAAAGCTCTGACTCCTGACTCATCTAGCCATCACATTAAGGCTCTTGTCAAAGCGGCTCAGATCCTTACACTTGCTTTTTTCCTCCTTCCAATATATGAACTGACTGTTCACTTGCTGTCTAATATATCCCACCCCCATCAGCGTTCTTCACAGTGTTGATATTTTCAACCTAGCTGAACAAGGAACTATTCTACCCTCTTTATTACAGTGCCAACTTCTTGTTTACATTTAATTTATTAGCAAAAAATTCAGATATAGTTATTTTCTTCAGTAAACTAAGTACACCACTTGGGCTAAGACACTAGTATTGCCCCATTTAGCAGAAATAACTTCTATTAGGTCTTTTGCATAATTTCCTCCAAGTTTCTGACGACAGATTGATTACATTTTTGACCACTTCTTCATGCAAAGGGGGAAAAAAAAACCTTTTTGCAACCATTCCTTGGTGGATTTGTGTTTAGCGTCCACCTCCACATAAACTTTTGGATTGATGAAATCAGATTATCTTTTTGTTATGCTGTAGAATGCATTGCTGAATCAGTGACTGCCAACAATCAGTGAATCAGTGACCACCATTGATCTGTTTTTGTTTATTTTAATTATGAAAGTAACTACAAAACATCAGTTTTTTGTCATTTGTTGGAGTATAATCACCTCAGACTCAATTAGAAGCCTATGTGTAGGCACTCTATCAAAGAGGGTGAAATGTTTGCATGTTCCAGTATATTGGAAAAAATCTACAATATCCATGGAATGCAATTTTTCCACATGACTAAATATGTTGACCATGCGATGATTTATAGGCACTTAAATTCTTATATTTATAGAAAAGATAAGTTGCACAATTGCACAATATACTTAGGTAATCAAATATGCATGATCAATATAAAACATATGAAGCATATTATTACATATATGTATATAGCAACATTTAATAACAAGTCTCATAACTAAGTACTTACTAGAAGTGTAACTAACCACACAATTCAGTTTGTTATAATATAGAGGTATCTCTTGGTGTCTCTGAACACTTTTGGTACAGCAAAAATAAGGAGTGTTTAGGTAGGTTAACGTGTTAAATTGTGTTAGGCACAAGCACGGCTAGCCCTGGACTAATGGACTAATACACATGACTATTTGTTGTTGTGAACACACCCCATCACACAAAGTGCACAACAACAAAATGTGCTCAGTGGTACCTGGGCTGGTACTTGAACCTGAAACCTTCTGTTCACATGGGCAAGTTCCTAACCACTAGGCTACAACTGTCCTTATTAGTTATACACTTACTAGTCACTTGTTCATTAGCTTTGTGCATTAGATTCAGAGGCTTGTATTGAACAAGTCTGATAGTACTGTACAGTATACAATGAACAATGAACTGCAACAATGAATCGATCTGTTTGGATTCACACAATTTGTGCATTTATCCTGATGTTTATGTACAATATAAAAAAACCAACTGCTGTTTAGAAATAAAATAAAATAAACTATAAAGAGATACAAGGTTGAGATCTGACAATGACAATACATATACCAAACAAACATAACATTAACACCACCTGCCTAATATTGCTGTAAAGTTTGAGAGTTGGAAGCAAGGGCAGGGGGATGCAGTTTAGAACACGATTTATTAAACAAAGACTAACACGTAGCACCTTAACAGTCTGGTTTCAACAGAAACAGGAAGCGTAACAACAGAGAATAGATCACAGAGATCAGACACCAGAATACTAAACACAAGGGCTTATAAAGGAAGACAAGACAAGAAACACCTGGGCAAAGGAGGAGACGAGAGACAAGGGCCAGGTGAACAGGGAGGAGCCAAGGCGGGACTAAGGCAAGGCTAAGACAAAATGCCAAACAGGAGCACATGGGGAACATAAACAAATCCAGACAGACACATGGCACAAGGACAACAGAGTAGATCCCTCATGCTGCTGAAACAGCTGTGACTGTGGTGCAGTGTGTTCTGACACTTTTCTATTAGAGTCAGCATCACTTTTTAAACCACAGTAGCTTTTCTATGGGATCAGACAAGACGAGCTAATTTTCATTACCTACATGCATTGGTGAGCCTTGGGGTCACTTTTGGTAGGTACTAACCACTGCATACCTGGAACACTCCACAAGACCTGCCGTTCTCTGACTAAGTTGCCTGGCCATAACAATACAGCCCTTGTCTTAGTGGCTCAGATCTTTATGTTTGCCCATGTCCCTGCTTCCAGTGCCACAGCTCCAAGAACTGACTGTTCACTTGCTGCCTAATATATCCCTCCCCTCTGACAAGTGCATTTGTAGTGAAATAACAAGATATTGTTATTTACGTTCCCTGTCAGTGGTGTTAATGTTATGGCTGAATGTGTGTTCTGTTTTTGCATATAAACAGTTCTTTCCATTTGTGTGTGGGTGAGCAGGCATGTGTACATGCATCAGGCTGTGAGAGCATCTCTCTCTGGCTTTCTGAATGAGAGGTCACTCAAAGTGCTCTGGATCCATGTGACTCTGAACAACCTCGTCTGCCCTAGAAAAAAAATTGACTGACGAACAGGCTGTGTGCTGCCTACACCAGGCCCTGCATTACAGGCAGCCTTACGTCATTAGCTCTCAGTGCCATGTAGGAAATCTTCATTATGTGGTGTCATCATACCCTACAAAAAATTTGCTAAACATATTGGGAATTTCCATTAATTTTACAAGTTTGCAACTAGTTGAAGCACCTCATATAAACAGGCATATCACAGAGCAAATTAGGGATGTGCAGTCATGACTTATTTTGGTATTTTTCTATTTTTGTTGGAGTGCACAGATATTAATTTAACCAATCCTTAATAATGGAGGATGGAAGGCATTTTTCCCAGGTAACAGCCCTGGTTTCAGGAGGCTAAAGACTGTTGTAGTAGTTGAAGTAACAAAGGATTAGGGATGCACATTGACATCAGAATCATGGGTATTAGCAGATATTTGCTTAAAAAAAGTAATATTGGCAATGGACAGATGTGTAGATTTGACAGATATTTTTAACTGAAATGTGAAGGTGCTTTTATTGCATTGTGTCATCTAATTTGACCTAATTTTAAGCTTATTAAAATAAATATATGGCAATATACAAGTTATATTTTTACAATTCAGATGTATAAAATCCCAGATTAAGCATATTAAACGTGCAGAGTTCCTGCTTGGTGTGGAAGAAAACCTGCAGGGCCCCGTGGGGATAAGATTGGTGACCGTTGCTCCAGAGTAATAAGATCTAAAACAGTTTTGCCTCTGACTGTTTTAAATACTTTCAACATGGTAGGATATGTTCAAAAGGCTCATTATCAAAGTAACTGTATGTGCACACATGCCAGGATTAACCACAGCCTTAACCTGGATTAACAGAGGAATCTGTTATCTGCCATCAACAAACAAGTCACATGTGGCTGAATAAGTGAGGTGTCAGATTTCTGGTTACAAGACTGTATGTCAATTGCAAACAAATATTGCAGAACACCTTTAATAACATTTTTTTAAATGAAATTATTTATAATGTTTTATTCAAGTTGGCTTTAGATCAGTAGTTCTATCAGCATCCTTAGCACCCTAACAGTAAGACATCTGATCCAGCCAGGACTTCTGAAGTTAATTAGCTGGAACAGTTGAGTCATGGGTAGATCAATCTCAGGGCCAGAGTTGTTTTAGAGCAGAGGTCACCTTTATCCAAAAAGAATTGGCATGGCTGCAGGTCTTTAAGTCAATTAAGCAGGAGCTCACCTGATTTGGCTTTTTTAATTAGTCACTCTCAGCCTTCAAACAGTCGATTAGGTAAAAGAATTGAATTCCTGTTTGGCTGGAATGAAAACCTGCATTCACATCAGCCATTTGCGCTTTAGATGTTGAACATATTCACTGTCCAAAAGGGTAAAACAAGTCAAAGTTTGAAGCTAGAAGAATTTCTAGTAAGTAAGTAAAATGTATCCAGAGTAGCTGAATCTAAAGCAACTGGACTGTTGTACTTCCTTGAAGACGTTTCACCTCTCATCCAACACCTTTGGTCAATGGGTCTCTGTTGCCCATCCACTGAATACACCACTCTCCGTCAGAACTGAAGAAGCCTCTTGGATGAGAGGTGAAACGTCTTAACAGAAGTACAACAGTCCAGTTGCTTTATATTGACCTGGGCAATGAGTATCCCCACAGATGAGTAAAATGTATTTATAAAGCACATTTTTACACAGCTTTCACTGTCCAAAGTGCTGTGCATACACACAAAGAAATAATGGTCAAATATAAAAGAATTTAAAAAGCTGTTAGCCAGGATTTAACAGCAGAAATGCTGGAAGCACATTTAATATCCGCAGGCACACTATTCCCATAAGCATGGAAGCACCAGAAAAAGCTCCACCCCCTATCTGTGGCACATTCAGTAGCTGCTAAATTGACTATCAGAGACACAACAAGGTATTATTTCTAAGAAAACAAACTGTTGCCTGGACAAAGTTGAAAGATGTGTAGTAGCTAACTTACTTCCAAAAACTGCTCTTGTTGCTTACACTTCAATGGTCATCTTCCCTTGCACTTTTGCTTCTCTTTTAACTGACTAATACAATTTCCAACATTTTTCATCTTATTTTTTGTTATTCCATTAAACTTGTTCCATTTGAGAGATTTTTCTGTAATTCTCCTGGTCAGCCACTTCCAGTAGTTTTAACTGATTTGCTTGTATTCATCACCGACAATTTTATTTTTTATCATTTGCCAGTAGCCATGGACTCTCAGAAGACTAAATTAACTTTCTCTTTGTCCTAGTTACTGTGGTATCACCTAACTGCACAAATAATGTCAATAGTTAATAACACACCAGAACTGAATGTGGGTCTGAACCACCTCTAAAAGTGAACAGTTGAATCTGAATGGTTACAAATATTTTCATAATATATATCGGGCCAAGTTCTCATCAAGCAGTAAGAACTGAGTATACATGAATTCATGGGATAATTTGCTCTTTTACAGGAGCTATTTTGTGATTTTACTTCGCTGGATTGGCCACATTGAGGTTTTACTCCCACCTTCCCCGAGAAAATTACAGGCTGAATTACCTACTGTTTTCCCTAGAACTCATTTCAGTCCCATCTGGATGCACATCTCCATGAGTTTTCAGGCATTTATTTTGGCCAATTGTACTCACCATATATATATATATATATATATATATTCTCTCTCCTAGTGTGTATCCATATTAAACACTTCTCGAATTGCAAAAATATAGTCTAGAAGCAACTCTCATCATCATGTTTATTTGGTCTGGATGGTAGAACTTCATCTCTGTCCTTTACACTGAGTATTAGCAGGAGGAGAGAGAAAACAAAGCCAGTCTCTTCCAGTTGTGCTACACTCTCCGATGATGTTGTATTGTTCTAAAATAAAAAGATGTGGTAGCACTTTACAGGACTCGGATGAAGCATGAGACACAGGACCCCTCCCAGGGTCGCGTGATGGGGGTTGGTATAAGCTGTAGGTGACTAAATTGGGCAGAAAATTCAGGGACATTCAAAAAAGACAAGTAAAATCCCATAGGCTAAAGCATTGCTTTATTTTCACATTATATTAAATGTTTCATACAATATTAAGCAAACATGGCTTTGTAGAAGATACAAGCCACTAGAAACTAGCTTATCCTGTGGTCATTTTATTGCTCTCTGGATTTAACAAATGTCTACCTGAAAAAGACTTCCAATCTTAATAGATCTATAGTCTGCAGGTGCAACAACTTTTTTACAACATTTTAGCGAAGATGAACAAATTGAAAGGAAGGAATATGATCTGTTATGTGCTTCCACCCTTTAAAATAAGGTGAATACTTACAGACGGCCATATGCTGGACAGAACAACCAGAGTATATCCTATATCTGGAAAACTGTGCTGTACTTACAGAACCACAACACCAAAGTTTAGTTATTGTTATAACTTAGGCTAATGTTAATATGTATTCACATACTTATGCTTTTGTATTTTGGATTATTTCTTGCAGTTAAACCCTGAAAGGAAAAAAACTTTACGCTTCTTTCCCAGAGCAGTGGAAAAGATTTCGTTGAAAGGTGTAATGATACTGTCTCTGACACTTTAGTTCTGCTCTTGAACTTGAACCATTGCCAGTCATCTTTTATCTCATAAGCAGGAAACAGAAGCATAAAATACAGTGTGTAAATATTACCTCTGTGGTTTTTATTGCAACATTGTCATTAGTTAGCAGCGTAATGTTGACCGTCATGTGTTATATGCATTGTAACGGAACTGTGCGTGTGTGTGTGTTTGTGCAGGTACATGGCTATAATTCACCCACTGAAGCCTCACCTGTCAGCCACAGCTACTAAAGTGGTGATCGTGTTTATCTGGGTGCTGGCCGTGGTGCTGGCCTTTCCCCTCTGCTTCTTCTCCACCATTAGAAAATTACCCAAGAGGACCCTATGCTACGTGGCCTGGCCTAGACCCACTGAGGACCCCTTCATGTGAGAGCATTTAAATGCCATAATGTATTCATGTCTGTGTCCTTTGAAGAACATATCTGACTCCTCAGGGAAGTCTGGTTCGACCTGATTCGATTGATGCATGACATATAGAATCTCATCAAACCTTAAAGGGGTGGTTAAGCCAAATATATCAGTTTACAAAAAGTTGGGTGCCCATGTTGACCTGTTTTGTTGATTCTATAAGCGAAGAAAGTACACATCCTCTACAGGGAAAATACTTAAATATGGCATTTATTTTGTTTTAGTGGACAACTCCTCTATTTTTGCTGAATTATCATATTGGAAAAAGAGGAAACGTATGCTGTAACAATTTCACAGGCCACATTTTGCGTCATATATATATTTTTTGCAATTTGGTCAAATTCAGTAATCATAAGGTCAGTCATAAGGCATGAGACATGATGTTCTAAGGTCTAGGTCCAGAGTGTTCAGATAAAACTAAAGAACCTAAAACAACAATTAAATGGTCAAACAGTTGAACCGGCTCAGACAAACACAAGGGTTAAATATGTGTACAGAATATTCAACACCTCTGACAGGGAGGGAACTGAAGAAGACTAAAGACACAACATAGCTGAGAACACTCAGGACAAGGCAGGTCTAAGGCGGGGCAAATAGGGCTATCACACATGGTTACACAACTTAAACAGACACATGGTACAAAACAGGCCAAAATAGATATCATAGCACAGCCAACCTTACAGCTCCTAGAGGCCACTGTAGCTAGAAAGTAAACAGCCTGGTAACCCATACTGCAAAATTAAAGAACTATTTAAAATGTAAAGAATAATATTAAACAGTGTATTCCAGACTGCTTTACTCTCAGTATGTGTCAATATGGAGTACATGCCATATACAGTATGTATGCTGTACATATACAGTATAAAGTTAGTACACAAAGGTAAGAGTTTACAAAACCACACGTCATATTTTAGTGTTTATTACCAGCCTCTCAATTCAATATGCACAGATATTAAACAACACATTCAACAGACTGGAGTGATATTCTTAATGTTACTTCTTTATAATAAACCACTATTATTCCGCTAAATGGTTTTCCTTTAATGTCGTTAAAGCTATGCTAATATGGCTGAGCATTCTGCACCCATCTCAGACAGAACCTTATGGAATATCTAACTGAATAAGATAATTACTTTAGTCTGACACTCTGGGTGACCATAATCTGAACACACATTAATGTCCTGACCAGCCTCTGAGTCTTATATCACAGTATAATTCGATGCTGGGGTACAGGTTTTAATCCCTGAGGTCAGTTATGGCAGTTCTATTAATAGGTTATATAGTGTGTTAAATACAAACTCTCATTGGAATCTCAGTCCAACACATACTAAACTGGAGATCTTAATACGGGTAATAGTATGGTTTATATAGAGTCAGATTAAGATAGCGTGCCCACCGTCGTTGGTCGGGAACAAATACTAAAAACTAAAGGGAAAGAGGTTGAACACGGAGCAAATAAATTACTAAGGTATAACAAACTAAACAAGCGAACCTGTAATGCACTAAGGATAGACCCTGTCTCCTGGGAATGTCCCTTTTTACTCCAATTTTGAAAGCAGGGAGAAAAGCACACGTCTCATAAGCAACATTTTAGCTTACTTTATTATTAACCTGAACACTGAATGCGCAGATTTTTAGCCACTCACTATTTTATGTATTAAGGTGCTACCACATATTTTTAGACCAATACATAATTACATATTGTATAAATTCATATCATGAATTTTGTAAACTCTTTTATACCCCTAAAAGGTTATTCACAATCATTTTATGAGCCAACCATGCCCTTGCCAATAGAAAGCAAAGTATATGTATATTTTAACATATGCATTGGTATAATTTATACAAGCCTGGCCGGACCATTGCAAATATTTCAGGTGCTCTTTTACACCATTAATAAGATCATTCATTTACACATTTAAACCCCAACAGATCTCACCTGTTACTAAACAATGGACTCTCTGTTTTTGGCAGGTATCATATCATAGTGACTGCACTGGTGTACATGCTGCCCCTAGTAGTGATGGGGATCACCTACACGATAGTGGGGGTGACACTGTGGGGAGGCGAAATTCCAGGAGACTCATCAGACAACTACCATGGTCAGCTTCGTGCCAAGAGGAAGGTAAGCAGCCAGGGTTTGATCTCCTGGAATTTCCATAACTGTAATAGTTGTTAGTCATATTGTTTGACTTTTCTACTAGTCACCAGTGCAGTGATCCAAACCTAGAATTATCCATGCACTGCTGGAGTACTTTAGCCCATTTCCCATCTCGCAACAGAATCATGATAGTAGGCGGGTTCACTGGGCATTGTTTGGTGGCCGTGATTTCTCACGCGACACTACTGTTAGCAGTAAATAAATACAGCAGTGACAATGGAGGATCTGGTTCAGTTTCTGAGATTACTGATAGCTTGAGTTTCTATCAAGTCAAAGGTCTGTATTGGCCAGCAGTTATTCTGAGTTCTAACTGGTGCTGTAAGACCTTTAGAGGGCAGCAGTGAGTAACTTTGGTTTAAACCAAACAAATACAGCAAAGACATGTGACACAGCTCTTCTTTAAGTAATGAGCTAAGCATTAGCAATTTTGCTTATTATAAGTAGAGGGCATGCACTAACAAACTTCAATGTGAATATTACAAAAATACCATGTGCTACTTTCTACCGAGTGTTAAGAGGATAGAGGCAGATAAATACTTCCACCCACATACAACACAAAAACAGAAATGCCAAAAAGGGTTCTTTGGAGTGATGCCAAACTCTCATTGGTAAACTCAGTACTGTTGAGGATTAGGATTGGACGCCTATTTTATTGCCATATGACAATGTCTACAGTGACGCATCATGAAACATTATTATGCTGGGCTCAACATCGCAGTAACTATTCATTGGCCTATTCCTTTTGGGCAAACATGGAAAAGTCTGACATTTACACTTCATTAATTCTTCATTTTCATTTTATTATCTGGCCATGAAATTACACAGGTGTTCCCTGAATGTGGATTACACAAAAAACTCCACTGCACTCCACCTCACCAAGTCCTGAGCAAGTCTGCCAAAGCTAATGGCCTGGATGCTTGACTGATGAGATATGTATAACATTTAACTAATGACAAACCTCTAATACTGAGGTGCTTTCTCTTATTTTTTTATAATTAGTATTAAAAACTGTACTGGTGGTAAAGACACTATACTCCAGCCTCTTCTGCTTAACGTGTGTTCAGGAGAAACTAATGGGGAATTTCGATTTTTAATTGTTGTTGTGTGCCTGTACAGTATACAGTGAGTATATTTCCCACTCCCACTACAATTTTCACAGGTGTGGTTTGTGGGTGCAGATTGTAGTCTGCTGCTATTAGCACTTGGAGATTAGCATTTTGCTCATATAATTAAAGTGCTGGTTCATGCTGTAGCGCTGGTAACTAAGTGGATGATGCTTGTGTGATGTGCATGATTTGTAGTGGGACATTGTTATTCACTAGTCATTGTACAGCCGCAGGGTCTGTCTTACACACACACACACACACACACACACACACACACGGCTTCAAAACAATCACTGCTATGTTATTGCCATTTTGAATACTAATGAAATTCATTCTTCCTCATCCCTTCTTCCATCATTTGCTCTGACCAGCATTCCAGAGTGAATTACACCTATAACACAGGCCTCACAACCATCCCTATTACTAATTATTCAGTCTGGTATTTTCAAATCATAAGCATGTTTGAAATAATAAGGGGGGGGGGTTGATTTCACAATCAGGTTAATGTCTAATTGTATCATTTAGTATAAATGTTTAAAATATATAATTGAATATATTAAAAAGAATTTAGCACAGGTCTAAAACATTTAGGAACCACTGCCATAGAACATGTTCGGCTAACTAAGACATTTTCAGTGGATGGCTGTTTTTAGAACCATTTTGCAAATGGAGAAAGTGTGAAGAACCATTTTTAAAAAAGTTTAAAGAACCTCCTCATAGTGTAATATTAAATTCCATGTTTTTACTAGAAGTTTACATCCAAGGCTAGAACCATTCAGGAACCTTTATTTTCAAGACTGTAGATGCTAACTTCATGCTCTTGCACACAACGTCATGTGCCACTCATTAGACTTTGGGATATGGACACAGCCCCTGCTGAATTAGTCACACCGCACACATTTTGGGGCTTAATGCAATAAGATTAACTTCTCAATTTTGCACTGAAGTTTTCCTTTTTAGTATCTTTGATTCAAGGCCATTCACAGACTGTCACCTCTCTGCTGTGAACACTTTTCACATATATTTTCTTTCTGAGCATGAGACCCACCTGAAGTTGCAGTGGGCATGGCAGCCTGGGAGGGCTTTAACGGAAGCGGGGACACATGCACACACCTACAAGATGGAGCACTGTATGGAGATCAATGTGATACTGAGGAAGTATTCTCCTGGGCCTAAAATGACACACCAAGATCTTTTGGAGGACAGCATGAGAAGTTCATTCAGAGCACCAAATAAGATGGATAGATGGAAAAATGGACACATGCATTCATTTCTTAAACATTTTCACACCTTCAGTTATTTTTCAGCTTCTTAATGTGACAGCTATGTCCCCATAAATACATTGTTTAAAAGTGAGAGTGAGGGATTATGTGCCATTAGCTATGGGGCTTCATTTTGTTATTTTCTGTCTGACTCTTCATAATGAAGTGAAGTAATTAACAAATGTACAGAAACAACCATTATAAAGGGTAACCATTTGAAGTGTGTGTGACTGTGAAGTGTACCAGACACAAATTAAAAGTTAATAGCGTCAGTGACACACACTTAATTTCTTGCAGTTCAGTAACTTATTCTTAGAAGCTGTAATATTCCATTGAATTCTTGTCAGCTTCCTAATTCCACTAATTGTTAGCTAATTAGTGCATCATTCTGCTATGAGAGTAAGGTCAGCTAACCTTAGTAAATATTACTTTAGTCCCAAGAGATTGTGGTGAAATCACTGACATCAGTTGGCATGCAGAGATGAGAAAATTACCACATATGATGAGCTATAATATATTATTTGCTCATGTAGTTTAAAGCCAAAAAGTCAAGAATATCTCCTCACTTTCCTTAAAATTTAAATTGTGAAGGGCTACTGGTAGGATACTCCCTCAACCCTTTTGAGAATCGCAATGCCCTTGAGACAGCAGGGATTCCCCCGAGGGCAAGTGCAGATTGAAGTCTAGGAATACCTTTCTTTTCTAGAATCGGAATGCAGGGCAAGTAAGCAGTATTTGAATGTTTGGCTCCAGCTTGTTGAAAAGTAGAACCCGAACAAAAGCCTGGACTATCTTGGGGTGGTTAGAGGACCTTTGGTGGGAACTTTTTAAGAATTCAAAACCAGGGACATAGCTACTTGTGATGCAAAAATAAGTCACACAAAGCACATTCATGGCTTCAAGCAATGCCGTCACTGTGCGGTTGTGGTACCATTTCGCATTCAACCTCAGCTCAATTGCAGCCAGGTGATCCTTTAAGTAAGACTGATGTGCTTTAGCTCCGTTTTACTGCCGTGTTCAAATGTAGCACAAGAAAAAAAGTAGTTTTTTTTGACAGCAGGCAGTCTGTAACCTCCCCGGTTTCATTACTTTGAACAGGCGATGATGCTTTACATTTGCTCAAGTTCCCCAGTCAAATCTCTACGGCTTCTGTCACCCTCACAAAAGCTCAAGCGGAGCCATCACTTTTATAAACCCTTTTCGAGGCACGTAGCTTTGCGCTGAGGGACACCACCACCATCTGGGTTGATTTTACATCCATGGGTGTAGTCTGGAGTTATTGTCACCTGCCCGCACACAGGTTTCCAAAGCTTCACTGAGGTCTTAGTGTAATAAAGCCCTGGCAGGTCCATTATGCCCTCTGCTCTGCATATCTGACATTGGCAATCAATGTGGGCTGCCACTCAGAGCCAGAGCAGAAGTAATGTCTTTCATTACAGCTGCTGGAAATTCTGGAGCTCTTAATTTCGATCCACTCTTCATCTGGCTCAGCATCAGGTCCCTTTCCTCTATTAGGAGCTATTAAGGAGCACAAGTGCATGCATATACATAAGTGTGTGTGTGTGTGGGGGGGTGTTCAGAGGGATCTTTCAAATGGGTCTTTGAAATCATCCTTAATTACTGTGGGAGATGTGTCTCTCTGTGGTGAGATTAGAAAGCCTTTGGAGTGTATAAGGATCCAAAGAAAAGAAAGTGGGTGTCGGGTTCTCGCTCTCTCTGAACCAGCTGGATTTTTCCACACAGGACTTAAGTGAAGGGATGTTTTGAGTCATTATTTTTCCATGACAAACAACTTAAGTTTTGTTGCTCTGTTTCTGTTGGCCAGAAGCTGCTAAGAACTAGTATTTGGTTATATAATGCATACAGTGTCTGAGCTTTCCCCCGATACCTTCCTGATCTGCTCACCTCTTTTATAGTCCAGATTCCTCACTTTATGCAACAGTGGCCCTTTTCGTTTGAATGGGCGTGCTGGCCTACTTTGACAACATTTTCCTGGGTTTTTGCAGCAGAAATAATTGGTGTTAAACTGGAATTTGAACTGGTTTGATATTCTCGGTATGGGGCATTTGTTTGTATCATGCTCTAAAACTGACAAGCCTGAAAGAAAGTTGGACAGTACATTTATAACCAAAAGTATGGAATATCCTTTTCGTTTGCGTGAGTACCCATGTAGCATGGGTTATTTAATGAACAGATGCCATTTCCATAAATATGAATAAAAAGCAAACTTCTTTTCTTTTAAATCCTCAACATGAAAAATAAGTTAATCAATCCTCCAAAAATCACATTTTCCCACCAAAGGTATACAATCTTTATTAATAATATCCTTTTTATTCAGACATGCAGGATCCCTTCATGAACAATATGTTCACCATTGGAGCAGTAATACATACACTAATACAAATTTAATGTCGTCTTACTAGAAAATGTCTTTTTTGGAAGCCACCTATCTAAAAGCTGAAATGTAATCCCTTTTTATTATTAATTTTCATATTCTCAATTTCATAATTTCACAATTTTAGTTTGACATGTCAACTGTCAAATTTTTTAAAAAAGCACAATTTTACTTCAAATTTTCAGACAAAAGTTATTAAAAAAGAATTTTATTTAACATTGATTTAAAGAGCATTTTTTCTTTTTTTTTGTAAATTTTTAACAAAATTACCCTGTGATGGGGTGGTAACTGATGTGATGGGGTGATATATTGTTACAGGGCGGTGCGGACAAATGTCTCTGTATTAGATTTGTTGGTCTTACACTTCACTTAAGATTAGAAACATTTGTTAATCTAAATCTATAGACCTAAAAGTCATGACATATAAAAATATTCTTTGAGTGAGTGAGTAAAAAGAGTGAAAGGAAGGAAAGAAATGAGCGATGAGAGTGAGTTAACAAGAGAGATGGAAACAGATAGTCTTTACGTGAGTGACTGAGATAATGAGTAAGTGAATAAACGAAAGAGCGAGTGAGTGAAAAAGAGTGAGTATTCAACCAATTTTTCCATTCAAATGTAAAGCAGAACCAACTTTACCACCCTGTTACCTGTAAATTTTGTTCTAAAATGGCTGCAGTTCTTCATGTGGTTCAAGTTTTTGACTTAACATATATTTGTTACATATATACGTTTTCCCTGTTTATTTTGTGTGAATGGGTGGCAAGGTTGAGCTTAACAATCTAACAATAAAAAGCATCAAATAAACTTTATTTAATATTTAATAAATGTTTCCAGGTTTTGGTACTGGCTGCTCCAAAGGCTCAAATAATGCCTTTATTCATTAATAAGTTTCATAGAATGACCAACATATTCAGGATCTGTATGGAACATTTTAATAGTCAATACATTGACTAAAGGCTTCCATATAGGATTGGACATTACCGTATTTGAGTACACAAGATCCGTTTACTCAGGCTTATTCAATATCATTAGCATGTTTAGTAGTGCTAAATTCTTACATTAGCAGCAATCTTTTGCTGATTCCCTCTGAAATTGTGTAGCTAATCCCAACATCAGTGGAAAAGCACCTCAGATAAGCAATATGCCTGCTTTAGGGATTACCAACAGGGATTGCTTACTTTAGAATGCAAAACTTTGATAAAAGAGTCAAATAAATGGTTCAGGAAAGTGATCCAGAGCTCTCAGAGATTTTCTCTAATTAGGAAGGATTACGAAGCTCAGCTGGTTGATCTTAAAAGAGTTGAGTTGTATCTCATCTGTGGCAGAATATAATAAAAACTCTCAAGTTTCAGATCAAGCAGTTTAAGGGGAAGTTTGGGGATTTTCTCTTTATCTCCATCTCTCTCCCTCTTCTACAGACACACAATGTTCGCCGCATACACATTCCTCTTAAAATTACCCATGCTCCCTTGTCAGAGAATTTTAGCAATTACCAAACATAATGATGCAAAACCTAAGTGATTTGTTGGGGACTTGCTGGGGAAATGGCTGGAGGCTTTTTTTTAAACTGCATAATTCAATGTGCATTACACTCTGTCAGAAAATTAAGCTCTACATTTGTATTCTGAGCACATCTCTCAAGTTGTAATGGCACTAATTTTTGTTCTGTAGTCTCAGGGAAAAATGTAGCATTTTACATTTGATACATTCTAAAGCAAATGTTTTAATCATGTTGTATGAATATAAATGTGGTCTCTGTGACACACTAGACAAGAGAATGAGAAGTAATGAGCAAGGAGTTCAGTTATAATGTCCGAGCATGTGTGTCTGTGTGCATGTGTTCCTGTAAATGAGTGAATGCACACTGAAGTACCAACTAAAAAAGTTCTCTATTGAAAGTCTGTTTCCTTTAACATGCATTTAACATAGTTGAAAGATAACTGTGCTATGGTGGGCTAATTATGGGTTCAATGCTAAAGGCAGAGTAATTATTCTTCCATACACTATAATCTACTCAAATACTATGTTCAATGTCCATCATTACTTCTCTAAGACCATTATTGCAGTTAAATGCCCTCCAGTTCTACTAATTTACTTGTATTTATTATTTTTTTATATAATCTAAATATAATGATATGGATTTGTGAATCAAATACTGTCAATTAATTTAACATTTTTGTAATTTTGTAATCTCTTTATTCCCTAAAATTAAACACAGTTTGTTCCTATACCTTTAAGACTGATTTCTGTAAATCACTTTTGTTTTGATTGGCTGCCCTGCATTCTTCCTCAAAAAGCAGTCCATGGTAAAACATTCCTTTTAAATTCATGGTGGGCCTAATCTATTGTTAGAGGAATAACCAGATTTATGTACATGCCTTGGTTTTTTGCAACAGCACAAAAACAAGGGTCTTATTCTTCAACCGTTCTTAAGAAGAAATATCTTCTTAAAACCCACTTGTGCATTTTCACGTATATTCTGGGCTATGTTTTCTTATTTGGAACAGAACAGAATCTGTGCACACTAGAAAGCACATTTATGCACATGAGTGCTGATATGTTTTGCAAAATAAGTGGTTATGAATCTGACATAGACCTTTATAAGGACCTTTCTCAAGAACAAATTTCAGTAAAAACACCAAGATTTTGGTCCAAGGCCCAATGAAAACGAAAAGACTAACCCTTACCCTAGACAGCTTTATAACACTATATGCACCATAAGGACTGGGGAGTGAATAAAGCTTTAACAATGATTATATATTACTTTTTTTTATTGAGTTTTCTCTTTAAGAAGAAATCATTTCCTCATAGACTACATTTCTTTCCTTTGAAAACCTTAGTGAATAAGACTTTGAATTAAAGACATTTTCTCCCCTAATTGCTGTGTTTCTGTAATTGTACCACTTTAGTGTATTATATATGTCGGTGCTGCTCTTATTGGCCCTTTTTAAAAGTCTTCAGCAAATATATTTTGACTCATTCTTGCTATACGTATAGTCTTCTTTGTGCAATGGTAAATTGGTACCATAACAAATCGACAATACCGCCCAGTCTATAGGCCGTTTAAAATGAACAGCCCATCACTGCCAACTGCCAGCAAAGAGTGTAATCCACATATGCAATCAACTCATATCCCCTGCTGTTGGAGAGGGGGTCACAATGGGTTTTCTCCAGCCGAGCCAATTCTCGCTCACTTCATTTTTTTTCTAAATAAGCACTGGAAACCATTCTGAGACGACCTGGTGGAATGAACAAATCAATGCCTCATTATGCAGACTCCAAGTTATTTGTCCTCTTGAATCATCGCAAACAGCTTTCCTTGAACATGTTGATAGCAGCATCCATTTCCTCTCGAAAAACCCACAGATGGAAAGATGCACATGAAAATTTCATAAAGCCACAGGTTGTGTTTTGTTTGGAGGGTTTTCTTTTGCTAGCTTTTAAATCCTGCACTGAGCCATTTAATAGTAGCATTTGACAGGAACGTACATGCTTTTTATTTAAGTGTAGTCTATGTCCTATATGAATAATAATTACTCATTTGGATTCAGACCAGTAAGAGGCAGCACATTTTTCCTAAGGCCATAAAGAATTGCACATTAAATCTGCTGCCTTCCACACACAGGAGATATTTCTATGTAAAACAAACAATGGATTAACCCACTGCAACATTTTGTATCTACAATGTCAGTTGGTTAATCTATAAGTTTCTTCTTGTTAAAAGGTAAAAGAAAATGTGGTTGAGCCTTATAATATTGCGATAATTATGCCATGAATTATGCCATGGCTTGTTACCTGCTGTGATGACTTGTCAGATTATGTGCATTAATAAGTCAAGCTCTTGTTTACACTACTGGTTTTGGTCATGACCGACTACAATATTTAACAAATGTGTGTTGCTGAGATTTTCAAAAGACAAACCATACCAGAACAAAGTTAACTGCTTATAAGATCAAATAAGAAACAGGGTTTTGGGGAAAAACGTCCTGCAAATCTAAACTGCGAGATGCCTTAGTCTGTAGGTTACAAAAGTCTGAAGCAATAATTGTGGTTCCTTTACCTTTTAGTTATGTCTTCTATGGAAGTACAATGTGATTCACAAAAAATGAGGCCACTGGTTCCTGTCTGGTTAACATGTTAATACTGTGCAAGGTTTCCTTTGGTGTCATTTTAAGGGAACAATACAATACAGTCCAGTCAAAACAAGTAGTGTCAGGTTGACATTCTTTTAGCATAGAATTCCAGTACTGAGGAATGCTTGGTTCCTCTATGGCAGCCTTTCCCAATTTTAGAATTTTTAAGAAAGCAGTGGCCCAATTGTATATCTAAAACCATACTGTCACACACCCAAACCTTTAATCTCAACTCCCCACCAAAGTTGAGATAAAGTGTGGGCTGTGTCAAAAATAGATCAGGTAAATGAAGAATAACGTACTTTAAATCCCATGGCTTTATTTTACTAGTATTTATTTTATTAGTTATTATTCTGATTGTTTTTTTTATGTCAATCTTTATTCATAAATACAAGTATTTTCAAATGTAATCACAAATGACTTCTAATGGGAATTTATTCATCTGATACTGTGATATATTTGTGAAACAACAATGCCTTAGTACACACTGGTATACTCTTAACAAAATTCACCCATTAATCTTGAATCTGTGACCTCCCATAATTACCACCAGTTCTCTAATAAGTAGCACAAAAGTTACACTGTCTAGAAGAGTAGAAGTACTCTTATTTCTGTGTTTTTCATGGCAATGTCCTACACACAGTTGGATGTACTTTGCACATCCTGATCTGGGTCACAGCACAGTTGTAAAGGTGACTTATCTCAGGGGGTTTGGAAGCCCCAACCTGATCCTTCATAATCCAACACTCTTTCAAGTGACCTAAGGGCAGCACTGCCTGTAGGCTAGAGAGCAGTTGTGGGCTTTATCTAGTCTCTATGGATGTGAGTCACTGCCTCTACATTCGCACTGTCCAAATCCAATTATACATAAAATTTTCTCGCAGGGGATGTCTGTATGTGTCATAATACAATATGTGTGTGCTGATTTGTTTCCTGGACAAATTGTGTAAAGTGGTCTAAGGCCTGTTTAACACATATTGCCTCTGTGTGGCATGAGTGAATTTCAGGACCCGTGTCAAGATGCTACAGCAATTATGTAACCAGTAAGAGCAACAAGACAGGGCGTGACTAGGCCTGGGCTAGTGCAGTAACATGAGGGGAATAAAAGTCAAAGTCAGTTTCCTGCCCTGTCTAAGTTTACTAGGCTTGAGGTGGGTTTATATGTCTGCTTCATGGTGCTATGGAGAAAGCATGAAAGCGTGAATAAAACAGATTTGACTTGTAACATGCCAGCTATATAACTACATTTGCAAACTGAAGATTATTTTCACACACTGTGCTAATTATCCAGGCAAGCAAATGGCAACAGGTATAGCGTTCCTCACAGAAACATGGAGGAGGTATTAGTAGCTCCTCCCCCTCTAATGAAAACAGAATTAGACCTTAGTAAACATAAGTTTCCAGAAAAGTTGGGACAAAAGTTTATCTGACAAATATACAAAGAAGATATTTCTTTTTTTGTTTGACCAACTTGATTGTATTTTGTAAATATAAACACACTTTGAATTAAATACCTGCAACACAAAAAAAGCAAAGAAAAAGTTTAAAAAATGAATAAAAAGGTGTAACTTAAAAAACAAAACATTCACAAATGTGCTGGAGGAAATCAAGTTTTTCTTCCTTATCAGATCAATCAGATAATCAAATATTAGAAATAAAACTAACATTAATCAATAATATCTAATCTAGATACCGGTTACCGGTACATTCTAATATGAGAAGAAATTAAGCAGCAGGGTTGTCATTGCTAGTGTTTGTGTCATTCTTTTCAAATCACAGTTTTTTGTACATCACAATGTGACTGTTTCCCTGGACTCATTCTACCATACTGCATAATATCTTGAGGAGATTAGCTTGGGCCCTGGTGCCAAATGCCTGGTGTCAGCAATGATTAGTCATGTTTAGCAACTGTTAGCATGGAACTAATATCCGCTTGATTTGCGACCCCTCAGGGAAGCACGCGGGCTTGGACAACTCCATCTTAACAGCAGCATCATGTAGGCTCCATCTCATAGCAGTGTTTAATAATTTAGAAATGTGACATAATTGAATAAATGAAGCCTAACACCCCAAACTAAGGTTTGGAAATAACTTACCCACCCTGTGGTGTTGGCTCTGCTTGGAGCAGTGTGTGTGTGTGACTACTCGCTGTCTGGCTTGGCCTTGCATCGCATACTGATATGCATCTCAGACCACTTTGTCTTGGCAAACACAAGTAAACATTCTCAGTGCTCATCTCATTCTTCATTGGATTTGTTCAGTTGACCTTATCCTAAAAACCAAGCGCAATGTTCACTTACGGCACTGTTCAGCACTTTGATATAATACAGACATACAGGCAGATTAAAAAGTTTGGTTACCCCTGGTCAAACGCCATATTTTTGTTGAAAATTAGTAAACATCCTCTACAGCCAACACAAGCTTGGACACTCGTGCTTTAGTTGCTGAATTTAATTTAATTAAACATTAGACAAAATAAAATGTAGCTATGTTTTATATTTTTCCTAGTATGCTAAATTCGGAAAATAAACAAAACCTGTGCACTACAATGTGTACAAAAATGACACACTGTAGTTTGCTCCTCATAGAGCCAGAGATGTGTCAACAAAACATTGACCTGGGATGTTCAAACTTGCATACAATCATTTGCTGTCACCAAAATTTTTGAATTATTTTATTAAAACATTTTTGCTATTTCGTACAAGATATTACCACATACATTATAGCAGTATAATTTGCCATCAGTATCTGAATTATGATATTACTGATCTTTGCAAAACCGCAGGATAGGTACAAATGAGCCCCATACTTTCCACTTTGTTGTTACTTATGTTAGTTTTTCCTCATTGATTTATCAAACTAGGAAAATGGGTTAACATGTTAGAACTAAAAATTATTAAGGGCCCTAAAACAACATAAAAAAAATCATGTTTACAGCTGTGATACATTGCCCTTCTTTTGAATTACATTGGTTTTTTGGGAACTGAGGAGACTAATTTTTGCAGTTCTGCAAGTGGGAAATTTGCATATTCTTGCTTGATAAAAAGATTTCTGTTGCTCAGCAGTCCCCCTCCTATATCAGACTCCATACATTTTTAATAGGAGACTGATCTGGACTGCTGGCAAACCAGTCAAGCACACACACCGTGTCTATAAAACTATGCTGTTGTACGTTGTTGAGTAGAATCTGGTCTAGCATTGTCTTGCTGAAATAAACATGGACCATAGTGGTGCACGTTAGCGATGTGCAGTTCATTTTAAAATGTTCTGTCTACTCAGAGCCAAATACAAGATTATTTTAGAACTTGTACTTTGCTCCAGACTTCATGCATCTCAGTTATCCAGCAACTTATCCAGCTATTTACAGCATTTGGAAACCAAAACTCTCCACAAGCTAGGAATTCTACTCCTAGCCTACAAAACAGTGAACTCTCCTACCATCACTGACCATTGGAGGAAGTGACGCAAGCCATGTGAGAGAGACTGGATTTTAATCACCCAACAAAAGGTGAAATACTGCGCTGCTATTTTTTACAGAGACATGGTTAAATTCCACTGTACCCAAAAGTGCCATTTGTGTAAATGACTACCATTTAATGAAGATCCATGCACATCCGTCTCAGGGTGGAGCTGTATGTATTGTCATTAACAACTGAATTCAGTTCCTGGTGCTAAAAATGCAGATACTTGCCAAGGGAATTCACGGCCATCACAGCTCTATATACATCATCCAGTGGAAACACTAAGGAGGCACTATTCACAATGTAGGACAGATCATCTCTCAGTTATGGAAATTCCAGGATACAAGCCACTGTTAACAAGAAGCAAGCCTTCTGTGAAGCAGACTAGGACCTGGCCAGAGGGAGCGGACTCAGCACAGCAATTTTGAATGCACAAACTGGAATGCTTCTGTCAACAGTCACATCGGTCCAGTGGAGTATTCTAAATCTGTGACAGGATTCATATTCAAGCGTGTGGAAGATGTGACCGTCATCAAGAATATCATCACACATGCCATCCAGAAACCTCAGTTCCCCAGAGAGGTGCGTATGCTCTTGAGAGCATAAAATGATGACTCACTGATGACTCACGACTGTTGTGCCAAGTACAATTTGAGCCACATTATCATGTTCGCCAATAATACAACAGTGGTGCACCTAATCAGCAACAACCACTTAGCATACACAGAGGAAGTGAACCAACTTGTTTCATGGGGTCACAAAAACAACCTGTTACTGACATAGGAGATCGCTGTTGACTTTAAGAGGAAGCACATTGCACATACTCCACTTCTAATCCATGGCAATACTGAAGTCAGTGATTATATGTGTGTGTGTGTATATATATATATATATATATAAATGTTTAACATTTTTAAGAGTTGTGTAGTTAAAATGTTCCAGTCCATCATTTTATATGGTTTGGGGGATCATCTATCACATACTTCAATTCAGAAATTTGTTCTGGCAGCAACTTCACTCTCCTTTTTAAATTTCCGTTACGGCGTGTCAGTCTGAATGGTGCCTTAACCAAGACTGTTCTGAGACTGGTTCATTGGTTTCCTCCCTTGCTGGGCCTGTAGATATCAACCCATATCAGTTCATTGATCTCTGTTTTGTGTGAAGCCTTGAGAGAGTGTACAACCGTAAAGAAAGATAAACAATCCACCCTTTTCTTTTTATCACAGCTCTGCATTTCTGCCACACAAAGGGAAGTTTCTGTCTTGTTCTGTCTTGTTTTTCTTCATGTGCTCACCTAGAGTGATATGAGCCAAAAGACAAGGGGGTAAGGGCAAATATAAAGATGTGCCTTGAGGAAAGTTGGCTCTTGGAAAGTTCCCATGACCAACATTAATGTAAATGATGGCTGGTAAAGGATGTGTCATGTTAATCTTTCTTTTTTCTATAGATAGAACAAAACATATATACAGATTTAACTTTAACATTTAACATTAAGTAGATAACAAAAGCTACATCTAGGTATTTAAATAGGTTTCTGAGAAGGTAGATGAGAATATTGAACCGTATTCTGTTATTTTTACACTTCTTTATTACACTTCTTTATAGCTACTTGCACGACGGTTGTAGAAAAACAAATCAAGTATTTCTTGATTTCTATGGGTTAACATGCAAGTAATATAAAATCACTGGTTGTTATTATGATTGGCCCTAAAATTCAGCATCAGTACATCCTTTGGAGAGACCTTCATCTGTGAAGGCTTCTCAGGAGGGAAATGGTGCATGGGAAGATTTGATGTGTGGCAGTCATAAAGGGCTGCTTTGCCCTAGAACACCTTTCCACTTTACCCCCCTCAGCCAGCAGCCATGTCTGCTGGAGATCAGTTGGCCGGGCTGTCTGAGAAAGACTCCACTGAGTTCAAAATGCACTCGCTTTCACCAAGAGAGCCTGTCCTGCTGGGATTTAGCTGAAGAATACTGATTGTGTTTTCCAGCAAGGCAGCTCCTGCTTTCCTCACAAAAACACAGGGTTCATAAAAATTATTTTCGCTCATCTTTTGTATATGAAATGTTTTACCATAATGCCACAGAAAGGCAGTGGTATGTGTTCTTGGTGTAATATGTCAGTCTTTGCCAATTGTTTGTGCTCTATAATGATTTACACATGTTTATCCCCGTGTTTGACATTGAAAGCTTTTCAACATTCTCCTGCACTTTGTAAAAACTTGGATATAATTCTGATAGTTCATTGTTTATCTTGCTGTTAAAATATAACTTAATTTATTGACATCAGTACATTTTTCTTGTCAGGAGAGTGCAGTGTTTATCACCTTTAAACAGAATAATATAGTTAAATGTTTTTCTGGGGAATGCCATAAAGGATCCATCGTTTGGACATTTACATGAAGGCTGGACACTATGATGAACATGAACATAACCGTTTGTTTTCACCCTGAAGTATGTAAAATTACAGCTGATCCATCAGCTAGTTCAACTAGTTCAGACCTTTTACTGGACTCCCACAGTCAATTTGTTGTTTAATGATGAGTATATTGTGAAGAAGGCTGCTGTGCTCTCTTCCACGTCACTCCATCCAGTAGAGGTGCACTGTAGAAAGCTTTCCATGGTGAGAAGAACTCCACCAGAGATTGTCTCTCACTTTCTGTAAAGGCTTGTAAAGCCTGAAGAATATAATTAGCTTCATTACAGGAGTGAGATAGGAGGCCCTTCCAATCAGACAAGAGACAGGACAGTTCTATTGAAGAGGGGACAATTACAGTACGTCTTCTACAGTGAACATCACTCAACATTGATACACTTGCATGCAGTAGAAAAGAACAACTAAAAGAGGAGATCTATGATCTAACAGGATTAGTTTTTCATGGGGAGGCAGTGTAAAGAAATTAGTTTTAGAGATTTTCCCAAGCTAATTTGTCATGCCATTATATTTATGGACTCCTTGTCCCTACATCTGTAAAAAGCATAGTGGCTTTTTGCTGCTATATAATAAATAGTAGAAAGAATTGACACTGGTAAATATCTGGTTACATTCTAAGAGGGTTGAAGTATGAAGACTTGAGAACTATTTATTTCCATAATAAGACAGTAAGTGTTGGCCTACATCATAATATTAAAACTGTGAATCTAGTAGTTGCATTCAATCTCTTATTAGATTCAGATTAGGTCATGAGCATACAATATAATGTCCAAAAGTCTGAGGACACCTCCTTATCCAAATATTTCTACTGAAATCAGGGGTATTAAGGAGGACTATATGCCACGTTGCTGCAGTAATAGACTCGGGTCCTCTTAAAAGAATTTACTGTAGATGTTGGAACATTGCTGAGAAAAATGTATTGCATTCAGCCACGAGAACATTAGTGAGGTTAGATACAGATTTCTGACAATGAGTTCTGAATCACAGACATCACTCCAACTCATCTCAAAGGTACTGGATGGAGCTCCATCATTCCAGACAGTGCAGTTTGGCTGCTCCAGAGTCCAATACTGGGGACTGCTTGATCCTCTTCTAGCTAAATACTGACACTAGAAATAAGCTCATGAGTGGTTTTCTGCCCATTCTACTGTTAGTGATTTTCTCTGGATATTATTCAAGCTTTTGGGTGCAGCTCAACACTTGTATCAGCATTTGATGCACCTTGTTGGACACCACTCCCACTCATTCTAAAGCTAGTAGATGGAGCTCCATCATTCCAGAGAACACTGTCATCAGCTAGAGGTGCATCAGGCCCCCTAGCATTAAGCTGTGGACCAGTGGAACTGACATTGGGAATAGTGTCCTTGGGCTCATGCGTGGCTGCTTCACTGCATCCCAATCCTGGTAATGATTTTATGTGGAGATTATTCAAGCTGTGTGGGTGCAATTGAACACCTGCGTCAGCAATGGGTGCACCTTAAATAGCTGAATTCATTAATTTGGATTCAATTTTCTCTTTTTATGTATCCATCATTAATTATTTATTTTATTCAGCCAGCCAGCCAGCCATTTATTTCCTTTTCACTTCTTCCTTTTCCTTATCAAGCTTTAATCTCCTAAAACCATCTGTATGTAGTAAAGTGGGAATTTCTGCCTTTTTCCTCCTTGTCCTCTTCCTTTTGTATTTCTCTGTTATTCCTCAGGGTCTCATTTTCAGTGTGATTTTCACTGTGGCAATTGATTCAGAACCTTCTCTTTTTGTTGGATTACTTCTCATTCATTCTCTCTTTCATTTCTCCAGACAGTTATTCATTCCCTCTTTCAATCTCTCTCTTTCTTCGTACTTCTTCATTATTCTTAGCTCATTTCTAGACACAACAAATAGATTGTGTTTGCTGAAAACACAGTGCAAGTCAGTAGGGAGGAAGATTTTACTTCAGCTAATGTGTTTGTTTAGGATGGATTGCCAGATATAGATGTAGGCCACCATGGTGGAGCCCGGTGGTGACGATGTTCAAACACCCATTGCTGATTTATGGGTTTATACCAGTGGTATAGCCTGAAGTTGAAGGAACTTATAAGCATGTACCTGGACATTAATAGTATTACACCTGGCAACTAGCCTTTTTAATTTCAACTCCTTAGAAAAATCCTCCTTATCATAATTAAAGAGGAACAGCTGTTTTTTTCATTTTTGATATAACCATGATGGGAAATGCTATAGAAGAACCATTTTAGTTCCCCAAAGAACCACATTTGTAAAATTGGATGTTAGTGTGAAGATACCTTCACATAATATAAAGGTTTTTGTAAAAATATATAAACGCATTGTCAAACTCAGTGGGTGGTTCTGATGCTGATCCATTAAAGTCAATTGCTTTGGCTTGGTGTTCAGCTTTTCCCCCCAAAACACAGCAGCTTCATTTGCAGTAAATCAACATGTTTCCAGTGATTTAGTTACAAATATGGTGCAACTGGCATATGTAGAATCAGGTGCTACAGACCCAATGACTGTAATAAGTAAAACAGTGGAGCTTTTTTAGGTTGTTGGTTTTATTTCATCATTTTCTGACCAAGATACTGTATACTCCACACCATTGTTGCAGTTTTAGAAGAGGTGCTCCACTGCTTCTTCAGTGGTGGACCACATCATGAAGAAGACCAGAAAAGCCAGCTTTTGAAATCCAAAGCACAGTTCTCACATACATTTAATATAGTACTGCAATGTCATGGGCTGGTACACCACAGAATCCATGATGCTGGAGAACTTCATTCAGTATTTTAAAAGCTGGCTACCTTCGTCTTCTGGTTCCTCCTCAAGTTGTGGTTAGTCCTGGGCCAACTGGGAGTAACTGGACTTTAACAGCAATATTTAAAATCAACATGAAACAGAACTTTCCTTTCCTTCAATTTTAATTATTTATTTAATGACATACACACATGCGCGCACACACACACACACACACACACACACACACACACACACACGTGCACACACACACAGACATTTTGATTGTATGTCTGTCATTTACAAAGTCCTCTGTCTTGGGGCTCTGCTGACATTTTCTCAGATGAAAGTGTCAGAACAAATTTATAAGTTCAGCTTTTCTCATAAGCCTGTCATATCATGTAATATTCTCCAAAATACAGACCCATGCAACTGTGCTCCCACAATGTAAGACTGCAAGACTCCAAAGTTAGCCTAAACTGTAGTTTTACTTAGAAAGCCAAGGCATGATGGCAGCTGAATGATGTAGTTTTAATGCAAAATTATTACTTAAATCTCTTTTCTTTTCTGTCTGTTTCTAATGTGCTTTATAAATAAAGCACAACTGAGTGAAAGCATGTTTTATTTACAGTCAGTCATTATTTGTAAATTATCACAATAAAGGTTCAGGCTTAAAATCTTAAACATTACTTAAACTCAGACAAACAGGAGTTTCCAAGCATTTACTGTGTTTTTTTTGTTTGTTTCAATTTTTAATAATTTCTCTTATAATGAATTATTGCTAGTCTGTTGATGGTATTGCTTACTATTTAGTATCTCTGGTGTTTTAATTTTATTAGCGTAATTAATTTTTCTATTTATCTAGGTCTTTTCTGTAATCCACAGACACCTGCTAGGGTTGAGAAGATGGTGCAGTAATGTCTGAGACCTGCTAGTTATATTATCAGGCATCCCTAGGTGCCAGTAGTGTTTGTGATGTAAAATGTCATGCAGTAACTGAAGAGATATTGGACAGCCATCCCAGAGTAAGCCTGGAACTCATAATCACAGACTTGATAATGAAATCTTGTAATAAGAGTAACTCCCTGGTGGAAAGAGTTGTTAGTCATCCAGTGTCTGTCTGGTTCAGGCATTTGAGAGAAAAAAGAAAGAAAGAAAGACTACTACTTTTCATTACATTTACATTACTCCTCTTCATCACCCATGGGACATAGGACTGTAATGAGCTCACTCCATTGTCCGTGGTCTTGTCCATCTTGGTATAAGCCAACTCTTGGTATATGGTCTCACTCCATTCTTAACATGTGTTTAACCCATCTTAAATGTCTCAATATAATATCCTTAGTAATGCTCTGACTACCATTTTTTTAGTGACAGTGACTGTCATTGTGAACACACTCAAACACCACAACGAAATGTTGCCCGGGGACCAGTGTAGTGGGGCGGTACTTTGCTCAAGGGTACCTCAGTGGTGCCCAGGCTGGGACTTGAACCTGCGACCTGCAGTTCACATGGGCAGTGTCCTAACCACTAGGCCACCACTGCCCTACATTTCAGTTGTTGGTTGGATATTTTGTTGGGCCAAAGGTTCTGGCAAATTCTTCTGAGGCATCTGTTGTGGAAGCCCTGAAGTCTCCTCATACCTGTACTGACCACTTATCAACTGTCTGAACTTTAAAGAAAAACAGATTTGACATTGCTGTTATACAAGAGCTTCTTTGTTCCATCTGGAAGTGGAAGCAATACAGCCTTAAAACAGAGTTGGGAAAGCCTTGCTTTTATGTCCTTTTTGGACTTTGCTGATGAGATTGTCAAAGAAGGTACACAATATTGGGTGCTGTAGGGATGGAGTTTATGCATATCACAGGAGTTTTGGAAATGTTAATGTTGAAATCCAACTGTTTGACATATTTGTTGAGCAGTTGATCAGTTTTTGATGGCATTTTGGAGCGGTTTCTTGAAAGGAGAGCAAGATCATCAGCAAATTCAAAGTCTTCCAGCTGGGATTCCCCATACTCCTCTGGGTTTGGACCACAACCAACACAATAGCAGACAGTCTATTGCAAGTAGAAAGAGGATAGGGTGTTGATGCACCCCTGCCTCACTCCAGACAGTACAGGGAAGCATTCAGGAAGAGTGTTAGCCATAAGGACACTGCACTCAAATTTTGGACACTGAACACTGCTGAAGGCCTTCTTAATGTTGAAGTATAGGGGTGCGTTCCATTTTAAAACACTGCTCCAGTATGTTTTGCAGTGCAAAGATTTGGTCCATATATCCGCTTCCTATCCTGAAGCCGGCTTGCTCTTGTCTGAGCTTGGTGTCAATGGCTGTCTCCATCCTGTCGAGAAGAACTCGGAACACCTTACATGGGATGCATAAAATACTGATTCCTCACCAGTTGTCACAATCTTTATAGTCAAAATTTGCAAAAAGGTGACACCAAAGACCTTCAGGCTTCAGGGATTGTGTCACTGCTCCAGATGTTTTAGGTCAATTAGGACTGTAGTCAATGTTAAGATGTCAACCTTTAGCATCTTCACATGAATAACATCCAGGCCACATGCCTAATCATCCTTTAGGAATAGGATGGCAGTTCTAACATCGGCAAAGTCAGGGGGGCTGGTATTGATGTCCACTGTTTAATGCAGGCAAGTTGTTCTGGCTTAGGGTGGTTAAGCACCTTAATCTGGCTGCTTGCTCACACTGCTGATGTTGCCATTCTTATCCCTAATAAGAGTATTTTGCGATTTATGCAGAGTTGCTTTGGGATAATTTACACTGCCCTCAGGTTCCTAGAGGCTGCAAACTTCTTGGCCTCCTTGGTCAGGTTTTCGGCAAAGATTGTCTTGTCTCTCCTTGCACTCTTCTCTATTTCTCTGTCCTTGATTTATAGAACAGTTTGGTTTCTCAATGAGCTATTAGCTTAGTCTGTAGGTGTTTCCTCTCCTCAATTTTCTGCCAGGTGTTAGTTGATAACATCCTCCCCCCCCCCCCCCCTTTATTTAAAGCCTAAGACTTTCTGTGCTGTATCAGAATATATGGTTTTAATAAAATTCCATTTATGATTTAATGTGGGTACTTCTCCTGTTTCAGGGGTAACCTCTTGTGTGCTAAATCGGTTTCTCAGTTCCAACACAATTTTTTTTACCTTGGGTGGCAACAAACAGATAGTGGTCGCTATAAGCATCTGCACCCCAGTATGCACTTTTAATTATGATGTGATTGATTTGGTTGATTGTTCAACCATCAGGTGACTTCCATGTGACCTTGTGAATGGTCTTGTGTGGAAATGTAGTTCTACCAATGACTACAAATGAATTTGTGTTATTCATGCAGAAATCAACAATGCATTTGCCATCACATATCTTGTACCGTGCACATTGCCCTCTCATAGTTGGAGTTATTGATTCCTACTTTGGCATTCATATCATCAGATATAGAAGAAGCATGTCATGCTGGGGTACCTTCAAGACCACTATTTGGACCGCCTCTTTGTTGTCCTCCCCTTGACTCATTTGTTCGTGCGTAACACTGCAAGATGGTGGTATCTCTTAATTTCACTGAGGGCTTGTCCTGTCTTGGGGGGGGGGGGGGGGGGTGTCTCCCAC
>JBBPDA010000081.1:6976511-6992096 GCA_037974385.1 Arnoldichthys spilopterus | reverse complement strand
TGTTCAAAATCTTTCCTTCTGTTCACTTTTTCTCTTCTCATACATGGTTTGGACATTCCATGCTCCAAAGCAGAGTTTGGTATTTGGCCAAAGCAGACTCCCCTCTGGCTTTCATTAGGGGTGGTTATACTGCCACTCATAGCAGTTGAATATCTGGGATCTTCTATTGGCCTGGTGTTAATGGGCTTGCAATCTTTTTGCAGTGTGGCTGCCATTCATGGCCTACAATACTACCCTTCAAATCAAAAGTTAGTAATATTAATTGTTTATTGTTGTTTATTTTATTGAACCTGGCATGTTATGATCCTTCATACATTTTTAGATATTTCATTTAATAATTTTCATTGAAGGGAGCAATAAAATATGGCAATTATCTATTCATACAAATCTGCCTTGAGATTTACCATTAATTAATATATCAAATTTATTCTTGATGTTCTACCACGTTCAGTCATTAGGGAATAATACCCTTGTAACCCTTTTTATTACATATTTAGGTTAAAAACGTCAGCTGCTACCAGGTTGACAATTTCATGACATTTAAACCAATCGAAAAGGCCCAGAAAATTATAGAATACAATGTTGTTCTGTTAACTTACTGTAAAAATTAAGAATGTTCCTTCTTCTGTTAAGTCCAGTTCTGGAGATAAAAGTTGCAAAGAAAATGACTGCCTTTTTCCAAGATCATTTTTGAACATTTTGCTCTACATTAAGTCTGGTTGTCTTTCACAAGATACAATCGTTTTTATCTGATTTCTCAAAAATTGGTCCTTTGCCAGTCTGTCTCATCTCTGTCTCATCTACAGCACATAATACTATAATGTGTGTGATTCCTTATGTTTATTTCCCTTTCAGAGGGACAAGTCTTCAGCAATTCCATCTGATCAGTGTAAATAAGAGGGTATTTGCTTTTAATTATGTACAAATTGAAAACGTTACATTTTTTTAGACTTTGCTTTAGAGTCTTTCAGAGTTCTCTTCTTCTGAATGTTCTCCCTTTCTGCACAGAAGACAGTGACAAAGGTCACGACTTCCCACAAAATAATACTGCTTGATATTTTCCCTTGCCTCTCTGCATCCAGGTGGTGAAGATGATGATCATCGTGGTAGTGACCTTTGCCATCTGCTGGTTACCGTACCACGTGTACTTCCTGATTACTGGTCTGAACAAGCAACTGGTGAAAAGAAAGTCCATCCAGCAGGTCTATCTCTCAGTCATGTGGCTTGCCATGAGTTCTACCATGTACAACCCTATCATCTACTGCTGTCTCAACAGCAGGTAAAGGTCTCACACACACCATTCTTCTGTTGTGCTTGCATTCACTTGTTAGGTTATAGAGAAGCTCCCCATGTGTAGTAAGGAGTATTTCAAACCAATCAAACTCTCTTGTTCTACCTGGGAGCCTTAGAGGACTTGTGCATACCAAAATCCTTTCAGTAGTCTTTTTTTCCACCAGCACAGAAACACAAAAGATCTATAGCCCTAAGGGCCTTCTCCATGACAACCCAAAGGACTCTCCTCCTCCATACTGGCTAAAAGGTAGTCTGAGTGAAGTCTCTTTGATCACTCAATATGTGCTCCCAAGGGGAGTTATTGCTACTTCAAGGGCTTATTCAAGGAGATGCTGAAATAGATTTTTACACACAGTAATGAATGTCCCTGAGCTTGTTCCTGGAAATATGATGTAGCTGACAGCTTCATATGTTTGCCTAATGATGATAGCCAAACAAGGATGAAAAAACAACTAGTATCAGGTGTAGCCTAAAGCCACTTATTTCACTGGCTCTAGGTCAGGGGTGGGCAAATCTGGTCTTGGAGGACAGGTATCCAGCACAGTGTGGTAGTTTTTCTGCTCTGACACGCCTGATTTAGCTCACCTGCTAACTGCCAGGTTTAGTGAGTGTGTTTTAGGAGGAGAACTACCAAACTGTGCTGGACACTTATATGAGGAGTATGAGGAGTTGCCCACCACTGCTCTAGGTTGCCTGCAAAATGATTGGAGGTCTGAAGTGAGTGGGCTTTGAGGAAAAGATACATAATTAACACTGAACAGAGTAATATGTTAAATTTACTTGATTCACATGTGTATGAAGGACAGCTGCCACTATTACATTAGTAATCAAATAATATTGTGATTATTTTTTATGATAAATTATCATGCACATGCAATTTATTACAGCAAACATTCTCGCAATAGTAAGATCCCACTGGTTTCCTCTCTTTCAGTGATGCTGACTAAAGCTGCTTGAGTGCTAATAGTCCAGACTGCTAAACACGTCTAAACCTGTGAATATCAGTCATTGCTAAACTGACTCATTGAAGATTTAAACAGTTTATTCTTCAATAGACCAAGTGCCAAGTATGTAATCATCAAAGTAGATGTAATATTGTGGAAATATGGAAATAATGCGCAGCAGTACAGTACTGTTCAAAAAAGACCACCTTTTCATTCACTACAGTTCTATGCAAGGAGGCATTAAGTAAGTTATGCACTTTTTTAGTTTCAGAAAAATGCAGAAAACATTCAGCAAACAACTACACAAATTGTCCACTTTTACTTTTGTGCACTTACTGCCACTTAAATTTTTCCATCCTTCTAATTCAAACCCCATCCATTTACAGCTGTGCCCTCCCAACAAATGTTGCTCCCAGAGCACATAATACTATAATGTGTGTGATTCCTTATGTTTATTTCCCTCTCACTTGCATCATGGGATTTCTTCAGAGAGACTAACATTCTCACACACATGCACACACACACACACACACCTTAGCTTCCTTACACAGTTCTCCCTTATATGCATCTAAAATGGCGAAGAAGTGATTTCTGAGGAGGTGAGATCATCCAGAACTGGAGTTTTAAAAAGATTAAAAGATGGAGAAAGAGAGAAAATGGGACACCTGCCAACTGTAAAATGCCTGGTAGACCACCAAAACTGTCAGATAAGCACTTATCTTTGAGAGATTCACTCTTGAGATCTGAAAACTGTTGGTATTTCTTGCCATCCTTAAACCATGAGATCACTCAGTGCCGGGAAACTGAAAAGATGTGCAGCTGTTCAGTAAGCCGTTACTGAAAAAAAGACATTAAAAAAAGAACATTTGCACTAGAACATTCAGATGTCACACATGGAGGAAGGACGGACATTAAATAAGCCAATAATGATGAGTTAACTAAACAACTTTAAGGAACTGGGGATTCTTCTTTCATCTGTTTCTTTTGGACATACGTTTTTTCTACAGAAATATACACAATCACAAGGATCATTTATGGGTGATGTTTATAAAGCATTTGTTTTTGGTTCCCCTTCACAAAGGTTTCGGGCCGGCTTCAAGCGGGCTTTCCGCTGGTGCCCCTTCGTGCGCTTATCCAGTTACGACGAGTTGGAGCTGAGGGCTACGCGTCTGCAGGTGGCCCGGCAGAGCAGCATGTATACGCTGTCCCGTATGGAGACAACTGTGGTGGCCGTGTGTGACCCCAACGAGCCCTCTACCAACCCGGCCCGCAAAAGCCTGCTCAACCACCACAACAATGGCTGTTCTCATTCCTCCAAGAGCAGGGCAGTCACCTACACGTCCAGCGACCCTCAAGAGGAGTTCTGCTAAAGACTACTTCACACACTGCAGATGGTCTCTAGAAAAGGTAGCCCAGCAATGCTGCAGTATGGGGTGGATGCAGAAGGGACATTTTTGCTTCATTTTCCATTTCATTGCGCATCTTGTATGAAGATAAGGAGTAATGGGTCTGAGGTCACAGGGGGCCCAAAAACTGCAACTGCATACTGCTATGATAAGCTTTATAAAGCTAGTAGTCGTCATATCATTGAACATGTTGGAATTTTGGAAAAAAATATTGAAATATGGCAGAAAGCTCTGGTTAGCATTTTGCTTTTGCTATTCCAAAATGTCCCTATAAAAAAGGACCAGTTTTCTACGAATTGTACCAAAGGAAAAATAGGTGGAGAAATGAGAAGAAGCAGAGGAAACCACAAGTTAGCTTTAGATTAGCATTAATCTGTGATTTCAGGACTGGATTGATTTGGCAATTTGGCCTTAGATTTATGGATAATGGATAAAATTCTGGAGTGAGAAACAGCTTTTATACCAAGGTCCTAATAACAAGCTAGCATTGTACAGCAACTATCCACTCTGTCTTTGTTTCAGCTGCTGGAGATTTTTACAGGAGGGATATCATTCCCTTTAACAAATAAACCTATACTATAAACACACCACCATCTTTGACGCCTGCATAATGAATTTATTCAAATATACGAAGCAGAAGGACTTCCACAACTGTTACTAGCTTATCTAGAGATCACCTTATGGTAATTGCTTTACATGGACCATTATTGTCTTGTCTAGTCCCTGTGGACACCTTTGGGTAATGTATGGGGTCACGAGGGGTGGGTACAAGCTGATTTGCCTGTTGCTATGTAACATTTAGCTCTACCTGTATAACCTACAGAAGTGAATCTCAACTTCAGCTGAAAAGTTGTTCCAGAGAACCTTCTTTCCCCCTGTATGCTTGTGAGATCGCCCTATTTAGCCATAGCTTGCAGGAAGCAGCCTGACTGTTTGAACTGTCAGGTTATGTTCACATTGCAGTAGATAAAAAAAACAAACATGAAATGATGAGCTGCGACAGTGTGGTGAGAGCAAACGCTTTTCTCCTTTTCCGCAAGGCTTTTTGTTTCATGTCGCCCAAGTGTTTGTGGCTTAACCCTTAGAAGTCTACAGTTGTTGCTGTTCTTTTACTGTACAATATGAATGTCAGTGGTGTTTGTGGCCTTTCTTGTACTCCAGGTGAAATGGTGGCGGGTATTGATTTGCTTATTACATTTAAACAATTAAGTACACGCACACACGCACGCACACACGCACACAGTCAGTCTCAAACTAAGTGTTTGATCTCAGTCAACCAAGGGGAACAATCATGCATACTTAGCTACACAGGACTAACTAAAGAGGTTTTCAGGAATACAGTGGTTTTGCGTATGTGCTGGAACTAAATGTGGCACACAAATCTGCTGAAATACTTTAGTTTAAAACTTGTACAGAAGCTGCCTCATGCTGAATTTTGCCAACCTTTTGGTAATGAAGCTTAGGCTGTTGATTCCTTAAGGTGTCTTAAAGAAACGACTCCACTTTAAAAGACGCTGTGTTTAATATATTTAACTAAACACAGAATTCATGTTATATACTTTTTAATCTGACCACTTTCTGCTTTGTTTGCCTTTAGTCAGTAAGGGGCATAGGATTTACAAAGCTGAACTTCGTATCTCCTGTTCCACCTTAAATGGGGCAGCAGTTACAGTGTTGTGCATGCACCAGAACTTAAGGTACAGCCTTGATTAAAGTGAAAAAAAAACAGACATTACAGTAAAAGCTTGAACAGAGAGGGTGTTATTTCTCATCCATGAACAAGTAAGAGCATGTGCCCATATAATAAAGAGCACCGGGGCAGTACAGAATGAACATTTGGACCCACCATAGCCATTACTTCAAGCATTAGTCTTAACAAAAGGTGGGTATTCAGTCGCCACCCCCCATCTTAGTTGCCTATGCCTAGAAACTCCCCTAATGAATGTAATTAACTAATCACCAGTGCTGTAGTAGTTATATTAAAAGCAATACTTAAAAAAATTCCTTTCAAAATGTAATGGGATTACTATTCTCATTACATTTTGGAGAAAATAATCTCATTACTCTTCTTTTATCGTGTAAAACCCAAACAAGTTTGTACCAGCAGGAACGTACAAAGGAAGGAAATCAATAGTCTGTTTCAATACACCATTGAGAAAGAAATAGCCAATCCCAGTAAACATCATTTAAAACGTCCTATATACATGAGTAAATGTCTTACGTGCTTGATTTAAACGAATGGCTGATGCTGTTTGAAAAACCAGAATCTCGTCAGTTGAGAGTTCAAAAGCAGCTGCTTTGCAATTAAACCTTTATGAATAAAATATAAAGCTTACGGAGCTGTTCATAAATCAATCCAGTCTGGCATGTTTAGGTAAGGTTGGGGCTCTTCTTTCCTCAGTCTGGGATGATTTATCCATAAGCTTCATATTAGCAGAATCAGATGTTCCACAGGTTAGTGGAGTTTGCAGCGCTGCATAGCTCAACCAGCTGCTGCAGGCAGCACAGGCGTGCACAAATTATATAGATGGACAGATATGCATAATATACACAAATGGCTGTGTTTTGATGACACAAAAGTTAAAGTGCAACTCACATGTATGGGTCCAAATTCATATTGACGACAGAAAATCAGACTTTGTGCCAGCGCAAAGCACAGAAAGAATTTTTCAGACGTGTCTTGTGGCCGTAACATGAAATAAACCAATCAGAAGCAAGGGGCACATGAGCTATGAAAAAATGCTGTTATAATGTGTGAGCACATCATTTATGGGCAAAAATAAAATAGCAGCAAATCTATCTGTGTCCGTAATGAGCCTCATGCACCAGCATATTACTAAAACACGCCACTTAAACATGGTTTAATAATATGCATGATGTATGGCTCTCTAAAGAGTACCTGACAGGTTTTCAGCTTGAGTGCACAGCTTAAAACGTGACATTTAGTAGAGACTAAACGATCCAAAACATTAAATTACTTCATAACAGGAAAATATTATTTATATTATTTTTACTGTAATTAAATCCTGTAAAATTGAACATTGTGTAATGCTTTGTACTGTTCTTTGTACTGTGTTACCCCCAGCTCCCATAATCAACTACAGTTATATATTTTTTCTGTTTTTCTCCCCGAACTGTTTTCAATTCCACTCAGTCAAGTTCCTCTCCCAGTCACATAATACCACCAGAAGGTTCTCTTGAGTCATGTGAAGCCAGCCACCATGTCTTTTCCAACTGCTACTAATGCAACTTCATTGGACAGTGTGACACGTTTGGAGGAGAAAATTGAATGCCAATTCCGAGCCAACAGCTAGCATCACACTGAGTGATGAGGGGAGAAAGAGGGTCCATCCTTCCCACCCAGAGAGCAGGACCAATTGTGCTCTCTTGGAATCTCGGCTGCATATGGCTGTAGCACCATTAGGGATCAAACCCATGACCTTCTGATGGTAAGGCCAGGCTACCATCGACACCACTCGGGAGCATATACAGTTATATAATGAATCAAAATCACATTTCATGTGTCGATATGGAGTTTCGTTTAAATACTAAAATACGTTCTGCTTACAGGCACAAAGGAAATGTCTGAAAAATTTCTCCACTTGTTTCCAAAGCTATGAGTGAGAAATGATGAATATGAAAATACAGCATACTTTTGTTGATGATAAAAGGGACTTCAAAGGGTTAATATCACATTAATCTTTGTTTTTCAATAAAATAATTCATATTTAATTATTTTGCTTCTTTCTGCTAGAATACTCACTAGCCTCTCATTAGACTCCATTCAAAGGCCCTGACTTGTGTTTGTTGTGGGATGTCAGTATGACTGTCTCCCTGTTGGCATGCCCACAGAAAAGCATTCCTCACCTGTCGCATGCAGCACTTGAATCCTGAAAGACACAACAAAAATTTCTTCACCTCTTTATCAGGCCCCGTGCGGATGCAATTACGCATTGAGCGAAACACAGCTGGTGGGCATGAATAGGAGGGAAGGGGCTTCTACTCCCACAGCCTCAGGTATTGATTCGTTAAGTCTGAGGAGGCTGACAAGGCCTTGGCTCTGGACTTCAGTTTGGAAAAAAAATATGTCCAGACACCTTAGAGTTCTTTCATGCAACTACAGGGCAAATTCAAGTGTAATGGATTTTTCCAGGTGAGAGACAACCACCTGTGGTCACCACACAGATAAACACACACACACACACACACACACACTAGATATGCACGGAGTTTTACACGTATACTTGTGAAGAAGCACTGTACACACTCACATATGCATATGTGTGTCTACAAACAATATAGATATGTAGACACACATACACACGATCATATATACGCACACATACATACACACTGTATGAGAATGCACTTAAATGTACAGTAAATATTCATAGAAAGAGTCTATATAGTATTTAAAACTGTAACTGTGTAAATAAAGCATTCTGTTTTTGTTAACAAGCATAGGGACTCATTAGCTTAAATAAAACAAATGGCACTGAAAATAAGATGGAACAATGGAACAGTTTGCAAACAAATTAGCATGGGTGCATCCACTTGGGCAGTTAAAACCTTTAAAGCCTTTAAACTACTTTAAAGCATGCTGCTTGAAAATTCCCACCATGTAGCACTACTCATCTCTCTAAAAGCTTTGAATGTAATCCAACTAGACAAAAAAAATACTGGTATTGTTCATGAGTAATGGATTACTTTTTTGTTAACTGTAATGGGGTTGTGTTTAATTTAATGGTTTCTTATTTCTTTTGTTACTTGGTAGAGATAAAGCACTTTTCATTTTGCATTTTTACAAGCTTGGCTTTTGCAGTAAATAAGACAGTAAATTGAATGTTCAGACATTTTGAAAGTATCCTTCATGATTGTAAACAGTGTGTGAGGCATGTGTGTAATGTGCATTCATTTCTCATCCCTCTGTGTTTTTGTGCAGAACACTGCATCTTGCGTCTTTTTATATAAATGGTTAAACAGTAATGATATTTTTGAAGGAACACTCCAGCATTTTCAGCCTCACCTCTACATGCCACACATGTATGTGGGCAGTATTTTCAGCTTTCCCTGCACTTAGCAAAAAATGTTATATAAAAAAAAGAGCTGACTTTAAATGAATTCTGCAAATTAAAATGTTGAATATGTTCGTATGAAGATATTCTGTACATTTAATACTACACCTCAGCCAAACGATGCCAGTGAAAGCTGAAATAATGTACTGGAAAACAGGTGAAAATTATTGTCTGAGGTTATTCATCCTATGCTATTGATGTGTATGGTAGAGGTTAGGCTGAAAAACCCTGGAGTATTCGTTCAATGATGCGTGTTTTGCTATGTCACCCTAAATTAAAACAATCTGAACCATTTGGTGACATGCAATTGATTGTGTCCTAGTTGTGTTAGTATTCCAGTGTCTTTTAAAAAGGCAGTACTTGTCCCATTATTGTGTAAGTCTGTAATATTTTCATGTATTCGGGCTCCTTTTTTAAGGTACCACTTGTTCTTTTATTGTGCTGGAGATGAAAGAGGGACTTAATTGGTGCGCCGTTACGCTTGCTTGCTTTCTGACATCCTGCTAGCCAGGCGTTTAAGTTCATGTTGAAAGCTGAAAACATCTGCAGGTGTTTGTTCCAGCCATGTGACGCCACACCTGCTTTCACTAGTTTTGCTTGGGTTGAGGAGGTCAGCTCATTAGTAGAATATTGCGGCTCTGAGCCGAGTTGGATTGAATACCTGTTGACGTCGTGGCCTTCAGTGGGTCGAGTTGAGCACCTGTGTCCTGGCATTTCTGCATTCATGCTAGCCTAGGGGCTGTGCGGCTTAGTTGTGATCCACTCCACAACCGCGCAGCCGAGCAGTGTCGCACATGGTCTACCTCCTGGTCATGACTTTATCAGCGAAGAGACGTCATACCTGGCTCAGACCTGTCTCGCTGCCTTTTTCTAATGGGTCACTGCTGGGATGCATCTCAAGGCTCATTTATACTCCATGTTAAATACATATATGGATACAGACAGAGCCTTCTGTCTATACACTATGTTCATTTCCATTTTGTCCATAGCCACAAGCTTTCAGAAAACATGCACAAATATGGATGAATAGAACTGGAAGTAATCATGGAAGCAGTGTAGCCAATAATTCTAGTCAGACAAGTAATTTTTTTTTACAGTGGTGGGAATTTAAAACATCTTTAGCACCTGAAATTAACACATTCACACCTGGAATTAACAGGTGTGAACTAACAGGAATTAATGTCCTGAGTGAAGTGGACAGCGCTAAGTACAGGTGTGGAGGCACCCAAGGTCCACTGAGGACACATTAGATTAGTCCACATTCGTAAGTGGTGTGTATACATATATGTCCAATGTCACAATGAAGGACTGCCTACTCAGCTGACCTCCTCTGCTCTTCGCTGGTAACAAGCCAAAAAAATAATAATAATAATTATTATTATTATTTATTTTAATTTTTTTTAATTGTCAACAAAACCAAAAGATGTCCCCCATCTGGCACTCATTCACACAAACAGTGACATTAGTCAGTATTTCCCTGAAACACATCAAGGAATAGTATCAGGCTGTGACAAAATATCTGTGATGAAGCTGAATGAATCTGCTTGCCCTGATTTCTTCTGAACTGGAGCTTGTGGCCTTACTTAATATACTAGCGCTGACTAGCATGTGGATCCACTCGACTAGCAGATGGATAGGAAAGGAAAGGACGATTTATTCAACAAGTCAGGCACAGCCCTGGTCTGCACTGGACTGATTTCTTCTCCTTTTAATGTCTGACAGAGTCAGCATGGGAAGTAAATCATTGCATCCTGCTGGTTAAAAAACACACGATTGATCTTTGAAACTTTGAAACGATCTATGTGCTTATTTGCATATAGCATGGGGAAATGATCACACACATCTGGCCACTTGTGATTGGATCACCCAGGTTATACGCTAATGCCAGGAGTAAATAGGGCCTTTATGCCGTTACATCACCCAAGACATGCCATTGATTTTGCCTCTTTGTACATTATCATCACCTTCTTCACCATCGCAATGCTTGTTGCCAGAAACCTTTGACTCTGGCCCCTATTGGATGTACTGCTTAACATCCATGCCAATGTAAATGACGTATGGAAGTACAAGGGTGGTGAAGGTTACATCAGTTGAAATTGACATTTATTTTCATATATAACGAGCATAAATGTGGCTTTAAATGTGTTTCAGTCAAAAATCTATTTTACCCTTAAGTTTCCTTTACCACAGTGTGACTGGTCAGCTAAGACAAGCTAGCTTACAGCAATGGAAGCTTGGTGTAATTAATTACACTTTTATCTCACCTAGTGTGTGACAGCTAGTTTGTTAGCTCTGGTTGTTGCTATGAAATTCAGAGCGTGACCCAAGTGCAGGGGGCTCTAACCTGCGCCACCATGTTTACAAGGCAAATGCTTTATGGTCCGCACCACAATAAAGGAAAAGGGGCACACTGTGAAATTAGCCAAGTAAAGAAGCCAGCAGTGAAAAGAGGTAGAAATACAAACACAGCAGGAAGCATTGGGGCTTCCCCCTGGCAAAGGATATAACAGTGACATGAAAAGGAGACCTAGGATCTTATCATTTTACCAGTAACACTCCGGTGTGGCCTAGTCACCATGAAAGCCACACCTGCCACCAGAGACAAGGACCATGTCACATGCTGTGGAACAACCACATTTATGTGGGTATCTGCGTAGGTGAAAATAATGAATGCCAATTGCCCTTTCTAGGTGGGGCATTAGCTATTGGTGCCACCTTTATAAGCATGTCTTGGCTGATCAACTAAAAGGTTTCATACTAGGAGCTGTAAAGTAAAAGCAGTCCATGGGCAATCACAAAACATGCGCCATATACGCCATAGAGCTGTTCTTTATTTAAGTTGTGTAGGTGGAGCAGACTAACCAGTGTGGTCCCCAGGCAGGTTATAATAGTGCCTATGTCATCCTCAAGTGGTTATACGTTATTAATAGTGTGTAATAAATAAATAAGACTCATTAATTGTGCCTAATGATGGTATTGCTACACAGTGATAAAGTTAATATATTTGCTCAATGTAAAGACAAGCTTGTTATTATGTGTGTTGTTTTTGTTCAATAAAACTAAAAGTACAACTTATTCAGCTTTGGCACTTCATTCCGGAATTCTCTTCTGTACATACAGAAATATGGTTGATCACCAACCGGTCACTCACACGACATGGAACCAACTTAAATACAGCATTTATTTTGCAGATTTAAAAGCAAACAATTTCTGATTATTTGCCAAGTTCTTGAATATTTATCATTTGGAAAAAGGTAAAAGTAAGATAAAAAAAAGTGTCATACCTCTTGAACCAAAAAAAGCTATTACACAGTAACTTGAACATTAAAATGTGTAGACATGTGTTCTGAGGAAAGTATTGCTGCATTTCATTCATCTTTGAACCCTAAGTTGACCCCCTTCCATTACAAGTCGGTTATAACCAGGTTATAACCAAGTTAGCAGTTTCTAGATTTTATCTATTCCAGTCAATAACAATGCACTACATGGTTTTTTTCAGAGGTGAAAATATAATTTGAGAGGGGCATTCCTAGTAGGGGCTCAAAAATTCTGATTTCCCAGTTCCAAAGGAACACCATCATTTACACTTAAAATGCAATACAAATATGTAAACTGACCATGTATGCAGAAACATTTGCACACAACTTAGGTTTCTCCCTGAAATTTCCATTATAAAACACTACAGTGATGGGGGCAACATTTTGTGAACACAGCTAATAATTCTGTTTTTTACAGAAGACTGACAATGCTTCATGTTTAGTCCTTTGTGGGGAATGAATCTGCCTTTTTCAAGTCATAATTTGCAAACAATTCAGTTTCAGAAGTGGATATTTTGAATATGTAGTTGCCTCTGTACGTTGTGCCATTGAAATAAAGCATATTTAAACATAACACTGAATGTGTTTTGTTCTGTTTACCCAAAAGTATGTTTCTGAGGCATCTGTAGACCTAAAGCTAGAGAGTAAGGCTTACTGCACATTCCACAAAACTCACAGCATGTTTGTTTTAGAAGGATCCAGCCAAAGTCACTTGTTCACAAGCCCACATTAAATCCAATGTAACTCAACTGAGACTAATCCTTAAAGCCTCATGACAGCATTGTTGCTGTGCATCACCTCTACAGCTTCCTGAAGGCCATTCATGGATGTTCCCACACATAAAAAAAGTAAGAGTTGAACTGTCCAAGTTCTTAGACATTACCAGCTTGTCTGAAAGAGCCCATATTCTGCATTTTTTCTTGTATTTTTTTCACTGAAATCTATTCATCAAATATGTGTGGTCATTTTTTTTACATGACAATTTTCCAACCTTTCTCCATCTCTTAAAATTAAACAGATTAAATTAAATTAAATATTATTGTACCTTTAAGACTAGTGTATGTAAAACAACCTCTACAGACTGGCTGTCCTGTATTTAGCAAACACTCCTCAGAGCTGAAGTGCTGTGACCTGAACAGGTGAATACATGTACATTTTTTGTATCACAAAAATATCAAACATGAAACAAGCAGATTGTTTTCCCATAGAGGGACCATATAAACAGGTGGCCCACATTTTGGAATATCAGTGTTCATTCTGTCGTTATTAGAAACCTTGTATCTCCTAAATGCAAAAACATTCTCAATGTTCAATGCATGTTAATGTACAGTAAATGGGTTTGGACACATTTTGGACAATTTCTATTGGTCTGTTCATCATACAATTTTAATGCATTGTAAATGGCAGTTTTAAAATTCTGTAAAATAAATGTAAAAAAATATGTGAAAAATACATTTTGATTCAAGGTTTTGCTTCAACACAGATATAAAGGAAAAACAAAACTCTCTCCTTTTTTTAAATAAGAGTCCCCCCCCCAAAAAAAACGAATGTAAATTAATATGGGGCAGCCAATCAAAACTTGGGCCATTTACAGATACCAGTCTTTGCCTGTTAGAGGTAAGCGCTACATCCTTACCGCAGCAAGTGTTCAAGCTGTGTTCACCCAAATCATACCCAGTGTGTGCAGAGGAGTAAACAGAAATAAATAAATAATGAATAAAATAATTTGCTGTATAAGCAACTTATACCCTTAAATAGCTCATTCAGCCACTAAAACACTGCTTTATGATTTTTTAATGTCGCTGAGCTAATGAACCATCCCTGAAGCCCACATGCAGAGAGAGAAGGTAAACATTCATTCATTCATTTTCCTGAGCTGCTTATCCTAATGAAGAGACACTAACAGGGTTGTGGGAGAGCTCCCAGTGCTCATAGGGTGAAAAACAGGAACAGTAAACAGAAAAATACTTCAACTGACTAAACATTGGCCCTGTCATCTGCAGACTCCCAATGGTGCTCCAGTCATCCATGGCCCAGAGTCCAAGAAAACACAAAGGATAGCCCTCCATCTCCCCCAGTGATGCTAATCAGCATGGGAATCTGTTTGCTGATGTAACAGAACTGGTGGTTTTCCTCCAAGTGTGTTAAGCTGTCCAATGGTGTGACATTACAGGCGGTTTAAAAAAGATAGAGTAGTGGTTCATGCAAATCAGAGGAGGCATGCACAAGGCTGCACTCTCCCAGTGTTAGTGGTATCAGAACTTTTAACTAGTGGGTAGGACTGGAGATCACAACTGTGCAGAAAATAGGGGGAAAATCCAACAAAAAAAAGACAAATTTGTATTAATACATCACTTTAATTGATCATTTTGCTTCTAATGGCCATAGATTTCTCTTTACTGCATTCAAGACTGATTTGTTAATTGGTCTCATTGTTATATTAGGTCATAAACTGTTCCCAGAGTGAGATAAATATATTTTTGGAAGTCTAAGCTTGTCAGCCTCACTGCATGTTGAGTAACCTGGCCATGATCCAAACAGCTGGCTGACTGCCAGTATGGGAATTCACTCAGACTGAAGTAAATGCCTGAAGCTGCATCTTTCTCTTTGTGATTTAACTGTCCCACACTGTTAACATCATTTCTGAGGAGAGTAAACGCAGAGCATTTGAGTGGGTCGTACACATGCTGTCAGCCTGTGCACTTCGATATGTAGAAGCTGATTATCTATGTATGAAGGGTCAAACCAGACTACTCCAAATCTAATCGTAAAGGAATACCCCAGTGTTTCTCAACCTCATCTCTCTCTGCTGCTTCTGTGAGCTATGGTCCATTAGCACAGACAATACATTTAAAAGGTTTCCCTGTGCTTACAAAATGTAAAAAAAAAATAAAATAAAATCACAGACACATTGATCATAGAGAGCCGTAGACAGTTGCTGAATTCTGCCCATAAACAAAATGCAAAAAATGCATGGTTAAACAAATCTGCAATAAAACAAAGGGTAAAAGTGCCAGTAGGGGTGCCAGAAAATATAATACATAAAAACCTATAATTAAATTACATCCTGTGAATTTATTTGGAATTTATATTACTGTCTTTCAGCAGATTTTTACAAATGTTTTAAACACACAAAATCAGTTTAAAAACTTGTCAAACATCAAAACTTTTGCTTTTAAACATCAAAACTCTATATATGCAAGATTCAAACAGTTTGTCTCACGCACACACACACACACACACACACACACACACACACACACACACACACACACACACAAACTATATTAAATCTGTAAAATGTTTGCAAAGCAGATACAGAAATATATGTTATATATGTAGATACAGAATGTGCAGTGATATTTCAATACAGAAAATAAAAAATATATATTTGTAAAGTGATCTAGTGCAAATTAGTGAGGTGTGCAAAAAGATTACGTGTTACAATCAACGATTGGTGATCTTGTGAAAGTGAAAGTGAAAGTGACTATTTGTCATTGTGAACACACTGAAGCACCACAACGAAATGCAACCTCTGCATTTAACCCAT
>JBBPDA010000081.1:6964787-6976411 GCA_037974385.1 Arnoldichthys spilopterus | reverse complement strand
CACACACACACACACACACACACACACACACACACACACACACACACACACACACACACACACACACAAAAAAAAGCATAATGTTCATTGTACAAAGTATAAACAGCGAGCATCATTTGGATAAGGAGTGAGGGATAAAATCCCATCTCATTTGAAAGCATAGCGAAGCTTATATCACAGAATGCAAATTACAGTAAAATAAGCGAGCCCTACACAGAGACCCATATTCCATATAACACTGGTACCTTCTTCTTTGTTACACTTGGACAGTTCTCAGTAATGGTACTACTGCCTGAGCTATGAACCTTTAAGTGTATTTTTCGTTCTTTTTCTAGTGAGGAAAATAAACACAAGTCAGAGTTTGTAAAGTCCTTTATTTTATAAAAACAATACCAGGCACATGACATTTACAGTTACAAATATGTAACTTTTATGATTGTATGAAAACCAAAGGAAACATAAAAGCAACTGTTTATAGTGTGTTTGTGTGTGTGTGTGTGTACACACGCACTGGCCATTACATTAAAAACTGGTGCTCCAACCTGCTGGTGTGCAGTTAAGAGACTGTAATGCTGATGAATCATCTGTTAAAGCAGTGTTTTATCCATCTTCTAGCCATTCCCCGGTGGACAGTTTTGACCACAGAGCTGCTCTTGGCAGCGTTTTGGGTAGTGGACAATTCTCAGCCTAACAGCGACACTAAGGTGTGTAAAAACCCAGCACAAATGCTGTGTCCACTACACTCATACCAGAACGATCCATCACCCAAATAACATCTAGTCTAATATCAGCTGTGATGTGGTCACAAACTGAATATTTGAGAGATGTGTGACAACAAATGGGTTACAGTTTATATCTGAGTGGACCAACGGGGTAAGTGTTTCTAACAATGTGGCCAGGGGGTGGAAGTACAAGGTAGGCATTTCTAGTAAAGTGGCCAGTAAGTGTATAGTAGGATGATGGTCAATCGATTTTAAGCCATCAGGATCGTTTTGCTGGTATTCAGTTAATAATGATGTATTGGGTTTGAGTTCCAAAAGCACTGTAGATGTAGGAGTATACTACAGCACTGCAGTACACTGCGTAACACCTGGAAAACCAACCACAGATTTAGAGTCATATGTACAGATTTCCTCAGTATGAGTATTACCTAGAAGAGAAAATGTGTGTGTAATAGAGAACTGAAGAATCAGCTGCTAGCACTTTTAACTTGAAATGTAAGAAGAAATTTAAGGAAGAGAATAGCGACCCAGCATCCAACACTTGATAAATAATTTAATATTTCTTTGCCACCACGGTTGAGGGCGAGAACAACACAGCAGAAATGAAAACAAACATTACTGAGAAAAGTTGATTCCAATGATGTAAAATGGAAACATGTAGAAAAGGGTTTAGAGTGGTCCGAGCCAGATCTTTGATGATGACCAGCGCGATCATGCTGTAGACTGTGATTGCCACCAACAGCTTCCGACACTGATTGATTTAAAGGAGTACTTCGTTTTTCAACCTAATCTCTATCCGTCACATCTGTTTATCACAGATTACCACCAATTAAACCCAAAACTCACTAACAACAGAGGTCAATGGGCCGCTGCTGAACTCATAAACGTTTGAAACATGTGCCCAGCTACTTCAACAGCACAACACTACAGCGTTGTCTTGCCAAAATTATTCCTATGAAGGTTTATTCGACCTTTTCTGGTATCCATGCTCAAGTCTGTGCAAACAAGGATCTTCATTCTGGACAGCTATGTTCTGAAAGAAATCAACCGATGTAGAGACAGCATAAAGTCACTGTCCATGAAGAAACAAGTATCTCCACATCTGACTTTACAGGAGGAAGCAAACATGTTCCTTCCTTACAAATGATTCTGGAGCTTTTCTATTGGTTTGTCCATGAAAGGTTCACACAATGTAAAGGCCAGCTGCTGTGTAGATATAGGGAAAAAAAATGGAGATACATGGTTTTCTAAGTTTACAAATTCAAGGCCAAATTCATTCCATAAAGACTCGTTGTATGTGTGTTCCAAGTCAAAAGGTTTTCTGTTTCTTACTATGTCCAGGGAAATGCTGTAGCGATGAACCAAGATGGGAACTGTGGCTTGGTGCCCACAGCCGACAGTTTTCATGAACATATCTGCTGATATTATTGATGCAACATAATATGAAAAGTATGACCATAAACACAAATAATATGTAGAAATTTAGACTGAATCTGCCTGGATTAGCATTATGAAAAAAAATAAAAACAATTACTTTTGTAGGGTAACAAATGCAGTACAATGAATAAAGTACAAATAAATTAGCACAGTATTCCAGCGGCACCTAAACGCTCTGCTTTTCTGTAGAGTAATAAATAAATACGCCTGAAATAGCAAGCTCTGAACATCGGTCCCATACCCTTAGGGCTTTTTTACCAATATGATCTTCAGATCATCGTGCACCCCTAAAATCATCGGTTGTGATCAGTGCTAGGTTACAAAGGCAGCAGATAGAGATTTGATTGTTGTAGTCCTTTAAGAAATGTGACAGCTAAGAATAAGCCTGTGTTTACATTCTGCACAGCAATTGGTGCAGAATGGTAGGTTGTGGTCCAGTTACATTGCACAGAGTATTAAAAAAAAATGATCAGATCAGTACAAGTCTTAAAAAGCCAAAACAATTCCTCTTTACATCAACAAACGCATCTATAAGATCAGGCCCACTCTTTACAGCATATAAACACAGCAATAAGGCGACAATTTAAAAGGCGACAATCAATGTAGGACACATCAGGGGAAACCGCGAGCTCACTGAAGAGAACGGACCAAACCTTACATATTTTTATAGTGAGAAAAAGAACGTTGTGGCTTTTCTGATAAGAAGCGAGACCACCCATTCTGCCCTCGTCCCTCATCCAGGAAAAAGAGGGATTATAGAATCTTCTTTTTCAGTATGAGAGGCCCCACGTTGTCCCCGGTCAATTCATTGTGCTTTATGTGTGATTTGTCGCAAACAGGAAACTGCAACAGAAAAAGAAGCTGTATTAGAGGCGGTAATAACACTGACACATTTATCTCACATTCTTTTTTCTTTCTCATACTCCAAAACCCCCCTCAGGGGCGCTGACTCAGCCGCTTTTATGCTGTACTGAAAAGAGGAAGCCAAAGCCCCACAGGCCATGTGGAGATATGCAAAAGGTATTGCAGTTTCAATAGGCTTCTTCCAGTCAAATCAAACTTCCTCCCCTAGAAGGACACAGATATTGCAGACACATAAAAGGTCATCAAGCTGCCGTTATGAATCTTTCTGTAGCTTTAAATGAGTCGCCGACATTTGCCAAGCTCATGTCATGGTTTCTGTTCTGTGCCCAGGTGGTCTGGCTCTGATCCAGACTACACTAAACTGGTTTAATCATGTTTGCTGTTACCGCACAGCTTGTTCAAACGGTCAGGCTTATCGGCTACAGTGACGGCAAATATTAGTGTGACGTCTGCAATTTCCTTTGGGAATAATGAAAGTGCTTTCCATCTGTTTATCCATGTATTGTGCATTCAAAAGAGAGAAAAATCTTTAAAAAAAAAACAGGTCATTTCTGCAATCTGCGTCAGGTTCATTCATTTGGGAATAAAGCACGTATACATGTATGACTGTAAGTTCAGACGCCGCTACCTACATTCCACCGAATTCAACATGTTTGTTGTAGAAGTGAAAGTAAGAACCCACCTCTGAATGTTTTAACACTAAACTACGTTTTATTTGCCGAATGTGAAATACTGGGGAATAAACGAACATTAAACTCATTAAAAAAAGCAGAAATTGTGAACCAAAATTTCCAAAAAAAAAAATCACTATAAGCAGACTCAGACTAAGCATTTCTCTAGCCCACATTCCATACGTCACTCTCGTTTCTTACCGTTTTGGAACGCCAACACCTGCAGTAGCACACGTTGGTGCTTCGTAAGTCTTCTATATCGATCTCGTTGACCACTTTGGGGTTTTCTTTTTGGATCTTCAGATTGATGAGGCAGTCTCGCTGCTTTTTCTTCTTGGGCAGGAAGGGACGGATGGTCAGGTAGCCCAGCAGGGCCAGAATTCCCAGCAGAGGCAGGAGACGCAGCCACTCTGAAACTGAACACACACGCAAGCCAAAAAAAACAGTGAGTGAGGCTCCAAAGTTTCTCATGGTCTGTCAAATGGAAATGGCTGTTGGTAATGGCAGCTAACAGAAGGAATTATTCCAGCTTCTAATCCAATATTTCATGTCCTGTGCATCACTACAGCAAATCTCTTGGACCACTAGGATTCAAACTTATGGTTTTCCCAAGAACGGCATGAAATCTTAAACCTCTACACCACTTTGGAGGACATTGTGAATCCATTCTTTTATTAAAACCCACAGTTGATCTGTGTTCTTCGTCAGTCTTGATAAGCAAAAAGATTATCATAATGTAGATGATGCAAAATGATATCGCATCACGTTACTTTAGCCACCTCTACTGCAGACTACACTTCAGTCTGAGCCCCCAAACAAATTAGACCTACAGTTAAATACCACAGAACTTTTTTTTATTTGCATATTTTACTTGAATGTTTGATCGCAGCTTCTGCATTTGACTGTTGCTGCTCTAATGCATTTTCCACTGAGCTTACGACTCCTTTTGCTTCAGTAAACGTTTCCCCATTACCACCAGTCTATCAGTGGGCTGCTGTGGAAGTGTCCTCAAACTATAACAGTATACTGCTGATAAAGTAGACAAAAAAGAGCATGCAGTGACAAAACCAGCACGGTGACACATGCTGGGATCATATTATTCACCTTTGTTTGACAGGCCTGCTGCCAACAGCATTCCACGAAAAAGGACCTAACCAAATTTAGACGGGCTTCTCATACAGTGATACGCAGTGAAAATATAACACTGCTTAAAGGAAAAGTGGAGTACAAAAACAACAAGATCACACACACACACACGTTTGTATTGCCATAGTAGTGAGGTCCGCGAGGTTTTTCCATTGACTGTATCTCAGTAACACTACACCTAACTCGAACTCTTTGTGCACGTTCAGTTTTTCTAAAAAACTTGAATATGTGGAGAAACCAGCTTGTTTCTCAGTGAAGCCCATCAAAACGCCCTCACTATAACAGATTTTCCTGTAATTGCTATCTTTATGAGGACATTCGGACCTCAGTAAGAAGCATATACAAGGGCGAACACACACACACAAACACCAAACAGGTAAATTACACTGAAGGGGGGTGGGATATATTAGGATGCAGGTGAACAGTCAGTTCTTGAAGTTGATGTGCTGGAAGCAGAAAAAAATGGGTGAGCATAAGCATCTGAGGCACTCTGTGAAGTACCTTACTGTGATGTCTGGGGGCCTTCAGAGATCCAAAGAATATTATATAATAGGAGACCCAGGATTCTCTTCTTTCACTGAGACCATAATGGTGCCTTTGTTGGTGGGTATGAAATTAGTGTACGTTTGACTTTTTGCCATACTAAACCTTCAAAAGCCTCAAACAGTAAGCAAAAACTTAGGCCAGCTGAATATCCAGTGGTCATTGTGTCCAATGGGACTGCACCCACCGTTGCACAAAAGCAAGGCTTCAGGTTGATTCTCACGCCAATCATGCAATTTTATCCGTAAAAAGTGGGCTATATGCTTAATTAAGCACTCCTAAGCCAATTACATGCCAACTTCAAAGAGTTATGGCCACAGAGCATGATCCCAGACGAACCTTATGAACATAATGGAGTGTGAATCATCTTTTAAGCCACATTAAACCTTTACTAAAGAACCCTTTACGCGGACTTGATGGTTTGACATAGCTGTGGGTTGAGACTGAGGTGAAGTATACACTTTAGGCAACTGACTTCAAAGCGTTGGCAAATCAACTGAAAGATGAATGCAGCTTTACATTCCCTGCTACAATTACACCTATACACTCGCACTCTTCTCATTCCCCTTGACAAAGTACAGGCTGCCTTGCTGCACCGATGACCCGAGGGAGGGGAGCAGCTTGCATTCTATAACCTCTCCCCACACTATATTATGGGCTTTCCGAATATTATAGGCACGCTGTCCTCACCACAAGCAGGATAGTGTCAGTCACGAGATCTCCAAAGTCTTAAAGGGAAACCACATCTGTTTTTCAGCTTCTTCAGAGTCTTCTGCAGACTCCCCTCGCTTTGAAGGAGCTGTGCATTGTTGTGATGACAGATGCACTGTGAGAAACTTGTTAAGTCAGAAATATGTACACTGGCAGTAATGGGAACCTGGGCGCAACTCATATAAAGCCTACACACAAAGTCATCAGACCAAACTGGCTGTGAATGCACGGCTCATTTTGTGTTCTATAGTAGTTTAGGTTTTATTCTTCAGTATATGAGAAAATGATTGCTCTGCATTCCGTGTGGAATTACACTCATTTTATGGACTTACTGACAGCTTTTCTTTGCCGAAGTCATCACAAACATTATAAAGAAACACAGAACGTGTCTTTTCAGTGCGTCTTCGTGGCCTTGGCCCTTTATCAACAAAAAACAGTGCTGTTTCTGAAAATGTGGATATTCCCTTAAAATTTGCTAAACTAAAATTAAACAAAAGGTCCCACCCACTAGCAATATCGGCTGTGTGTCTTCAACGTTATTATAATTATTTTATATATAAGATAAAAGAAAGATATATATATAAATTTAAGTGTTTGTCCCTTTCTAGGGGTTAGTTACACATGGGTTGTGCAAAAGCATTTTAGTCATATCAGCCAAGTGCTTTTGGATCCTATAGATGACAACTATTTTTTTAGTTTCTCTCTATCCTATATCAAAAAATGTAAGTTTAAGTTTTATTCTTCAGTATATGAGTAAATGATTGCTCGTGTGGAATTACACTCATTTTATGGATTTTCTTTGCCGAAGTCATCACAAACATGTCTTTTCAGCGTTTCTTCGTGGCCTTGTCCCGTTATAAACCAAAAACGGTGCTGATTCTGAACATATGAAATTTTCCTTAACATTGTTGATTTATTAAAAACTACTGTATGTTGTTGTGTCACCTTATGTCTTATATCATATCATTTATGTCTGTTGGGGAGGTGATGAGGAACAGGGGTCAGGCCTAATGATGTTATTATCAGTACTAAACGATGCTAGTAAACATGATCTCCCAAAAACACTCATCAGTGCATAATATTACATGATTAATATAATAAAGTGCTACGTGGAGGAGCTATCTGTCCGTCCTCTGGGTTCAGAAAGTTCCCCTGTGCTTTAAAAAAGTATAGAGACAGTGTATGTTTGTAATTGTGTAGGTCTGTTTTGTGTGCATTTTAAACCCTATTCTACAAGATAATCTCTTCCCCCTTCTTCGCAAAATGCTCCCCGTGAAGCACAGCGTCTTGTATGTGTCACTGTACTGAATGCAGTGCTGAAACTTTTGCCCCAGTGTCTAAAACACAGCACAGCACAGCCGCGCAGCAGACTGCTGGATATGCACGCGTTTACCCACCTGTGAGTCTTGCGAAACCTCCGATGGTCTCTGGCAGAGGCAGCTTCTTGAGGTAGGCTGGGAGCTGCAATTTGATAATTCTCGAAATAGTTTCCAGCACCATCTTGAATGACTTTGTGGGCGCTTTTTCATTCGCACCGAGCAAGATGTTTCCCTGTGAAGTTCTACGTCATGGCGTAAGTTGGAGAGTAATGTTTTTCACGTTGCCACCATTGGAGGAATACTGAGGCACTGGCGTAGGGGTCATTGATGAATTCGCGTAAGCGGACAAGGCGGCGCTAAAACGTCTCAGCCAATCAGTGTCCGCAGAGTTGGTGCTTTGTAATTGGCTAAAATTAAACGAAAGGTCCCGCCCACTAGCAATATCAGTAGTGTGTCTTCAAAGCTATTATTATTATTTTATATATAAGATCAAATGTATTTATTTATTTATTTATAATATACATTTAATTGTTTGTCCCTTTCTAGAGGTTAGTTTCACATGGTTTGTGCAAAAGCATTTTAGTCATATCAGCCAAGTGCTTCTGGATCCTATAGATGGATTTTTTATTTCCTCTCTATCTTATATCGAAAAACAGTGGATCTTATGGAAACCCGTCTAAATGAATAGGTTCCTCATGCATAAAATTACTTTTAGTGATCTAAAAAAGACAGTATAACCATAACTGTAATTTTACAATTGCCGTGTTTCAGGAAGAATGTATTTTGTATGTAGTTTAATTTCCCAATGAATGAATTAATAAAAATTCAAAACAACAATAATAACAATTAATATTATTATTATTATTATTATTATTATTATTATTATTATTATTATTATTAACATCCACCACCACCAACAACAACAACAACAACAATAATTATTATTATTTATTATTAGTATTATTTATTATTATTATTATTATTATTATTATTATTATTATTATTATTATTATTATTATTATTATTATATTGCGAATCTCTTACGTCGAAATTGTATTTTTGTTAAACTACATTTCCCGGCCGTCCTTGCATTATAGGTGCCGCACAAGATTGCCTGTATAACAGCCTTTGAGGTGTTCTTAACAGCTTACGTTTACGTTTAAAGCAGAGTGTACGAGGATCAATCATGTTGTTGGAATCAGAGTTAAATTAATACATGTCTGCGATGTGCTTGTTTGTTTATATATTTATTTATTGACACCACTAACAGGCAGATATGAGAGCGCTTCTCGCCGTGACGTTTGTGCCCGTGTCATTGGTGAATGACCGAAGATGGCGAGCAGCAGACTGTTCGCCCGGCTGCTCTGTAAGTTCATTACTTTAAATACGGCTTTTCTTTCTATCTGTCAGAGTAGGTGTGCAGTGTCGTGAGGGTCGAACCGTGCAGGAGAAGTTAAATGTACCTCAGACGGACCACCGTTAACCTTTAGAGTCGCACTGGAGCTAATGTTGCTAAAGCAAGGCCACAGTGGAAACGGCGGAGCTGTCAGAGACTTTAGCCTTTACTCTAGTTTCCTGCGCTCAGGTTCACTGCACTCTGTCTGCTTTACAGCACTGTCCATGCGGTGGCCATGTCTGTTTATCGGCAGTTCAGTTCTGAACTGGTCTTTCACCTGCTCACGCCTCTGTAGGTGAATTCAGTCTCCAACCAAGCTGAACTGTATTTTTCCAGCACGCGCGGGCCCTCCTCACAGTGTCTGTCCTCCTCACAGTGTCTGTCCTCCTCACAGTGTCTGTCTTCCTCACAGTGTCTGTCTTCCTCACAGTGTCTGTCTTCCTCACACTGTCTGTCTTCCTCACACTGTCTGTCTTCCTCACACTATCTGTCTTCCTCACACTGTCTGTCTTCCTCAGTTTACTTAGGTCTCTACACTCTGTTTGTTTTAAAACACTACGCAATATTCACCTGTGTTTATCGCTCATTTTTTGGATTCAGCTCCTGCACTTTCACTTCAGAGCTTTAGCAGTTCATTTTAGACAAAGTCCACCCAAGTGAAGAATACAGTCCAACAAACTGATAGACACTGCATTTTTTAGGGGGGGGTCCTTACTTGAGGAGTGCTTTGTCCAGGTTTTTTTTTTTTGACAATAGTTGGATTTTGGTAGCTACTTAAACTTACTTAAAGTAAGTTTTTTTTTTTACTGCAAGATTGTTTTATGCGACTCTTTCACTTCCCCTCACCTCTGTAGGTGAATGACCTTGTTAACCAGCTGAACTGCTTTTTACAGCACATGCATATTCTCTTTTTAGTGTCTTCCTTTGTCTAACACACCTGGTTCAACCATCAGCCCTGTAGTGCAGAGACTGTCAGAGCGTTTTACTTGTTGGTAATCCCTCCTGCTGGTCTAGTGTTGTGCAACTTTGGACCACTGTGTTGTCAATGCTGGAATATCCACTAAACTGAAATCTGCCATCGTCACCAACTTCCCTTTGCCTGTTTCGCTGTGTTGGGAAACTACTATTCTTCTTATTCTAACTGTAGTCCATCAACCATGTTTTTCTGAACCTTTATTGCTAATTGATTGCATCTCATTAAGACCATGCAGGCTGAATTGTCTTAAACGTTTGTAAGGAGCGAGTGTCAAACCCTTTCGCTTCTCTGTAATCGGTGACAACCCAACTCCATTAACTGTTCGCACAATATGCATTTGTGTTTGAGTTCTTTCTTGCAGTGAGATTTGACCAGTCCCTTTACTTGGAGGTTTACTGTTTATAAGGTGGCCTTTAGTAACAGTATACACATGCATAACTTTGTTAGTTAAAGGGCCTTGTGAAGTGAGGTGTCCTTTAATGAACTCATGTTGGTGCTGTTTGTGAAAGTGAGTGTGAGCACAGTTTGTCCACAGCACAGCACCCAGTGCACCGCAACGAAATGTGACCTCTGCATTTAACCCGTCCATGTAGGCACAGTGGGCAGCTGACGTGAGGCAGCAGTGATTAGGGACTCAGTGGTTCTCATAGGTACCTTAGTGAAAGTGACTTTTTTGTCATTGTGAACACACTCAAGCACCACACCTCTGCATTTAACCCACACGTGGAGCAGCGGGCAGCTACCAACAGCGCCCGGGGAGCAGTGTAGTGGGCGGTACCTTGCTCAAGGGTACCTAGTGCCTGGGCTGGGACTCGAACCGGCGACCTTCAGGTCCCAAAGGCAGCGTCCTAACTACTAGACCACTGCCCAGGTACAGTGGTACTTGTACCTGTCTGGAAATTGTACCTGGGACCTTGAGGTTACATCAGCACTGCCCCTTGTTAATTGGAGAATGAGGCATTGATCCTGCTACCTCTCACACACAAACTGAGCACTCTACCATTGGAGCTGTTGCACCACTTTGCCTGTTTAATAAAGAAATAGCTTGGTGCTATATCAACCTGTTACCCTCCATTCCTTTGTTATACTCACTTGTGTTTGGAGTTTATGCTGTGCTGCATTAAGCTGCATTAGAAAGATAATGGCTGTGCCGGCCCCTGCTTTTACTGAGCCTTACTCTGCTCACTGACAAGTTATCACTAAGATAGAGGCTACTCTTTATCCTGCCAGAGCCTCCAAGGTAAGATATGAGTGTGTGCTTTAATCTGTAGTTCTCATTCCACCCCTTGTTCTGTTTGTTTCCAGTGCAGCAGACTGGGGTCCGGCACTGTTATACCGGATCAAGGAAGAATCTCTACATCAACAAGGACACTAAGGTCATTTGCCAAGGTTTCACAGGAAAACAGGTTGGTGGTCCCCTGTCCACACTCTTGCCTGTTGATCTTCACGCCACCTGCCTCCTTTTACGGAGAGATATAATGAAGATCAGCTGTCTGTCAGCCTGTTTATACACTGTGAATTTTGATGGGCAGTGTGGGCATATGTAAAGTGTTATTAATTGTTACAGTATACATTTCTGTGTATGGTGTGGTCAGGACTTCTAGAGGACTAAAGATCTGCAAGAGGTTTTAAAAAGACTAGGGTGCACAATGTGAATGCAGTTTATGTTGTGATAATACACTTTGTGTGTGATCGAGTGTGTTCAAAATGACATGATATATAGAGTGTCTGTGACCGGTCAAGATTGATCCCAGTTCCCCTTAGAAACACTCTCATGTGGAGTGTCTGTGATTGGTCAAGATTGATCCCAGTGCCCTCAGAAACACTCTCATGTGGAGT
>JBBPDA010000081.1:6942938-6957052 GCA_037974385.1 Arnoldichthys spilopterus | reverse complement strand
AGAGAGAGAGAGAGAGAGAGAGAGAGAGAGAGAGAGAGAGAGAGAGAGAGAGAGAGAGAGAGAGACACACACACACAGACACAGACACAGACAGACACAGACAGACAGACAGACAGAATTTAGTCTTCTGTTTCTGAAATGGGGTTGTAATACAAAATATTAGTTACCTAACCATACCTAACTACCCTGAGAATTTGATGCCATCCCAGACCATAACCGAGAGCTGAATGTAAGGCAAATAAGGACTATAGGACAACAACCATGAAGAATGAAGATTGAAATTATGATTGTAAATAGATTTGTATATATGTGTGTATTTTGACCTGTTTTTCCATCTTTTCTAGGCATCGTCTCAAGATCCGGCACCCTGACATATGAAGCTGTGCACCAAACTACACAAGTGGGACTGGGCCAGTCACTCTGCATCGGTACTCCAGTCTTCCTCCTCTGCTGGGACCTGTGCTGTCACTTGGCCTTATGTAAACTCTGTCCTTTGTTCTTTTAAAGTCCGTTTCCTTCGCTTTCAGGCATCGGTGGAGACCCGTTTAATGGCACCAACTTCATCGACTGCCTGGAGGTGTTCCTGCAGGACCCTAAAACAGAGGGCATCATTCTGATTGGGGAGATTGGAGGCAACGCAGAAGAGAACGCAGCGGAGTACCTGAAAGAGCACAACTCTGTAAGTCAATGTGTTATTAAAGTAACCAGTCTTTTTTCCCACCAATGGGCCACCAATACGTGTCTGCAGGGCACCAGTGCTACTACTGTAAAAATTCATCAAGCAGTTCACCACAGCTGAATCGAAGATGACTCATTTGGACCTTAACGTACTCAGGCAAAATCCTCTCAGAACCGGTCATTAGTGTGCAGTGTGGGGCTGCAACGTTGGCAAAATTCTGTGGTTACATATTTTCCTTTTGCAGCTGGTCTGCCTTGTGATATTTTAGTGATGCTTCCTGCATGATGTGACATGATTGGCCTGCATTAGGTCATTTGTTTGGTTGGATTTACAGGTGATGGAATAACTGGAACACAAGTCCTCATTTCATTACGACGCCTTTAGGAACTCAAACTACAGTAAAATAAATACTGTAACTGGTCTGAGGGTTTGTTTATATACTGCAGTCGTTTTGTAATTGTTGTATTGCAGCATGTAATTGTAATTGGTCCCAAAAGGCTGACATCACAACGATAATTTACAGCATTTTGTACTGTCCTCATGCAATATGGGGTTTAACGTAACAACCTACATTCTTGCATTATTCATTAACTACTATAAAGCTAATAAATAATTTATGAGATCAAGGAAGAAAACTGGGGTCCATGTTAGTGAGACTTGCATATAGGTCAAGTCTTTTTTTTCTTCCTGTTCCTGGAGTAGTAATCAGTGATTATAGCAATAGCTGTGTATATATATAGTGGGCATTTCATTTGAATTTCAAACACAGAAAGATCAGGAAAAACATGCTAAAATATTACATTTAGGCCATGACATGATTATGGGTTATCCGCTGGTAATTTTTTCGTTTAAAAAATATTTTTGTAATTTTTTAAAATTTTTCTGTAAGTACAAGGCTAACGTGGCCAAACTGACCAAAGCGGGAACTTGTAATGAGATTCTTGATTTAATTTGAGACAATGCAGTGGTATCTATACACACTATGACGCATGCTGTGTTTTCCCTCTAATCGTGGTTCCTGCCTGTCAATAAGATGCTGTTAGAATTAACAAGCATTACTCACTGCCGCCCTCTAAAGGAAACAACATGCCTCGTTCACTCTAGCCCTGTGCTGTAAGGGCGTTATGGCACCAATCAGAAATAAGGACATGCCCAGTTTACATTCTGTTTTAGACAGTAAAAGCTTGTGATTGGACACTGCTACAGCTGTGGGCAAAAATAATGATCGGCTTTAATAATGGTCAGTTTATATAAAAAAATCAAATGATGAAAGGACACCGTTACAAGTTCTGGAATATAAACTAGGCTTCTGCTTGTGTGGAAAAAATGTTTTTAATCTGGAGAGATGCCCCTTTTTTATGTTTTTTATTTATTTATTTATTTTCAATCTGCACAGCATCCTTTGAACGCACTCCCTCTCCAAACATGTTGCTCTTTCTTCCTAGAGCAGAAACTCTCAGCTGAGATGTAGCAAAGGGGAAGGGGGGGTGGTCAGAAATTATATTGCCTGTGGGTTTTTGGGTTTTAGGAGTGTTTGAGGGGGGGGTGAAGCAAAAGTTCACCATATGTATGTGTGCCTGCGAGAGTGGATCAGAGCACCGCCTCAGGCTGTCCTTTGATCTCTGATTGCTATGGAGGAAACCTGCGGGTGCAGAGATGTGATCTTTGGACCTCTGGGGTTGCTCCTTCTTTCGTTCCTCTCACTATGCTGTGGCCTCAGAAGCCGCGCTCTTGTATAATAATCATCCCCTGACCATTAGCTCCACTGTTCTGCTAAGACACAAAGACCAGCAAAAGGTTTGCTAGCATTAACGTGTTTGCTATTATCTCAGATCGGCCTCAGGGTCATGATTATCTCCCCTTTAAAATGAAGAGGATATTTTTCTCAACGATTTAAGCGGGTTCGTTTCTGTTAATAAAACCATATATTGAAACCCCCAAAGTAAAATGGGGTAATTCACATATTCACGTGTTAAAAGTGGAATTCCACTCATTTTTCATCATTTTTTGCATAATTCAGCTGTTGAGATGTCAACTAAGTCCTTCACATTGGCCTGAAATCTTTTAAGTGTTGAAGGTAGGAACCAGGGGTCACAGTACATGTACAGATAGCTTTTCTATACATACGTTTCTATACACAATTTTAATCACTGTAAAATACTGGTAAAATAGGAAGTTGTATTTGCACTGCCTCCTGGTGGCTGTTTCAACTCTGTCACGAATACAATTGTCATTTAAAACGTCAGGATCCGTAATTAATCTACTGGATAAAACACCAAAACTTCGACATTACTTGATTCTCTGACCTCCGGAGCACATGCCTACCACATTTGAAGACTCTCTGTGTTCTTGTTCTTTAATAATCTTTAAAAATGTGTTTTTACATAAACAAGGTGGCGATATTGCAGGCACGTCACAACCAGAACCATAAAATTGTTATAAACATCACACCATGCAGCGACAGGAGAAATTTAAAGCGTTAAATCTTTAGGTTTTAATAGAACGTTGCTGAAAAACTACAGTATATTGTAATACATTCGAGTTTGTATTAAATGCTCTACAGAAGGTAAGTAATCAAGCAACTGCTGGGGTAACACTTGTTATTGGCTCCCTACATTTGGTCTAGATCTCTGTTTTTAGGAAGCCTCCTGTTGCTTACAGTCTTGCAAGGATTCCAACTAATACATGCAACATGTTGACATTCTGACCTTCTTAAATGTGATGGTAGAGAGAAGACACAGCACCATTTCTCTCTTCCCCTATAGAAAATAATTCAAGAGTGTCACCTGGGACCAAACAACCAATTTCTCGTCTTAAGCTTTAGGATGAGTTTAATTGAAACATATCTCAAAGTAGACTATCGTTCTCTAACGCTTACTTAAAGCTACTTCTCCAGCATTTGCTGTGAAGATCACCTCATAGTTCCCAGTACCATCGTTAATAATATATGGTCTTTTGACCCAGCCGTACATAATCATTTATTAAATAATCTATCTGGAGCTGTTGACTAAATCTTCTCATCACTGTAAGAAGCAAATCTGTGTTAAACTGTATCATTGTTTTTCAACTGGCACCAGACATTCAGCAATGAGTTACCCTGAGCTTAGTGCCCATAATAGAAAGCTGGGGGGGATTATTAGCAAACTGCAGAGATTTGTGCTTGTATTTAAAAAAAATGTTAGTCCTGGACTCCATTTCTGTGATGACCCCTGGATCAAGTCCAGCTTGGCTGTGGAATCGAGTGGTTAGTGGTTATTATTAGATTCTGCCTCGTTCTGTGTCTCCAGTTATTTGGTTTGCTGAACGAGATTTGGCTTGAATTTGGAAACATTCTTGCCTGTTCCCGGAAAGAGAAGGACCGATTCCAGCACGTACCAGCAGGTTTCTGCCAGGAAATCAAAGTTTTATTAAGCCATTTCATTTGCTTTTTCTACTGCATCAAGTGCCCTACTTTCACAAACATTTTAAATGGTCACAAGTGCCCAAATTGTACAACTGTTATGCAAATCAGGTACTTCTACAAAGAGCTTATTCACAGGTGATCAAGCTGATGGAGTCAAAGATTCTACCATTACAGCTTGTAGGTCCAATTTCTATTGTGGAAAAGCAAAAGAGTGAAAGGGGCTGAAAAGTGCCTGTTCCATTCTCCTAGTCATTAAAAACAGGTTTGATCACTCAAACGCCAAGAGGGAATTAATTCAGGCACTAATATAATTTAAATATTCATGCATAAAGTGTTTCTGTCTGTCTGAGTGTTTCTGTCTGTCTGTCTGTCTGTTCATTGTTCCATTGTACCATTGTTCTTGTACAAAAACCCAGACTGTAGCATTGAAATGTCAGTTCCATAGTGTGACCGCACCAGTGTATATAGGCATTGCATGAGAAACCGTCATGCTGTTCTAATAAATATATTCACATGGGCTCAAAAATACTCCAGCTTAACAGTCTCCCACTGCATCAAGAAATGCAACCTGATGCTATTATGCAAAGAGAAAGCCATTTATCGGTTTTGTACAGAAATGCCACAAGGTTCTCTCGGCCCAAGCTCATCTGCCCGATGGACTGTAGGACAGTGGAAAGGTACTGTGTTCAAATGAACTGCTTGCTTCAGGTCCTTCCACAGCATTTCCATCATGTTAAGGTCAGTACTTGGACTTGGCTCTTCCAAAGCATTAACTTTATTCTTCTATAATCAGCTGGTGTGCTTAGGTACAGCAGAACAGTCCTAAACCATAATACTACCACCACCATGTTTCGCTCATGTTTCTTATGTTGGAATGCAGTCCTTTTCTTTCTCAAGAAGTTGGGCTTCTCATTTGAACTTATTGTTATCCAGTGTTTTTCTTATGGCAGATTAATGAGCATTAACATGTGAGAGAAGCTATTAGGTGCATAGAAGTTACCCTGGTTTAATGTTTGGCATATTATTAAACTCCTTGTTCTTGGCATGATCTTTGTTTGTCAAGCACTACTGGAGAGGGTAGCAATGGTCTTGTATTCCACTTTTAGCTAATGGCTTCCTAACTCTGTAGAGATGGTTTGGTAACATTTCCCCACCTGATGAACATCAGCAGCTCTTTTCTTGATGTTTTGTACACTTTCAGAAATAGGTCTTTAAGACTTTGATGAGAGCGCAGTTTTCATTTGTTATGAACCCAGGTGGCCCCTCACACCTGACTGCCATCTCGCTGACTGACACCTGAATCTAATTAAATTTATAATATTTTTGTATAATTGGGATCTCTATCTGATTTCCTGAATGGTGTAAAAATCTGATGTTTTCATCCTTCTTTGTGCAGAGGAGTAGAAAATTCAAAAGGATTTTCGTGTGTATGTGTGTGGGTGAGCGAGAGAGACTTTGCTCCGTCCACTCTTTTGCACTGACTTCTCATTAACTTAATGAGACCAATCTTTGCGGACACTTAGATGGCCTTGGCCAGAAATAATGTGGAGGATTTGAAGAGCGATTGCCGGTCGTGCAGCATTACACGTATTGGACTCAGCTCAGAAAGATATATGTGCCAGCAATGATGTAACGTATTCTACTTAATGTTGGGCACAATTGATTGTGACCCAGTCAGTACAGCAGACTTGAATGGTCCTGGAATGGAACAGTAAGATTAAAGAGGGTTTCCCATTAAAAACTGGTCAGGCATGAAGATATTTATGCCTGCCACATGGATTTCTCTATGAACTCCGAAAGTCAGCCTCATAAAAAATGAATAAATCTAATTTTTTTTTGTTTTTTTTAAATGATGATGATTTGGTTATATTTGGTCACAATGACTGATTTGACATTTTTGGCCCAAAACCGATTTTTAGTATTGAGAGCAGGCCTGTCTCAATTCCTCTATGGAGAAGTTATTCTCTCACTTAACCGGATAAACGATAACGCTGTGCTTTAAACGGTAAACCAGGCAAAGGTCATTTAAAAGCCATGTTAAGCAGTTTCTCCTGTAGGGGGCGCTGTCAGTTGGCCTTTAGCAATAAGTATGATTTTTTTTTTTTTTTTTATTTGAACAGTTAATTACATTAAGAAAGGCTTTGGGCAGATGTAAGCTGACATTGTTTTACCAGAAGAGGTTTGGCAATGCAATTTGTAAATGATTTGGCTGGCTGATGTTCAAACGCCCTCTGATGGCTTGAAACAATATTTTGCCTTGTGAGGAGGCATATGCAAAGTGTTTTCTAATCTGTTTGGATTCCCTAACAGCTCTGCCATTTCCTCTTCTTTCTGTTGCCCGCTCTCATTCCCTCTTCCTAATTGTGTGTATTGTGTGTTCGTTTGTTCCTGTAGAAAGGTTAAATGCAGGCTTTTCCTTGTTAAAACATAAGTTGATGTAGATGCTGTGACCTTTGCTGAAAGAAGTGAAAGCAGTCAGGCTGAGGGCACCGTGGTCCTGCTGAGCTGATGAGATGTTCCAGGCTTTTCACGTCAGCATCTGGACTCAGAGCTCATTAAATCATCAACATTGCAGCAGCGTATGTTCTCTTCACACACATTGTTTCATATAAAAACTTTGTAATTTATCTTATAAATAGCCCTTGTCAGTGACGTTAATTTCTCTGTCAGTGTGCAGCATGTTCGTTTCAGAATAGCAGTTGTGTACATTCATACTGGATTGCAGAGCCGACTTTATTGTAGATGTGTGAAGTTTGTACGTTTTTCTTTTTCTTTTCTTTTTTTTCTTTTTTTTTTAACTCTGCAGTTTAAAAGTGACACATACAGTGGAGCTTTGAACTTAAAGCCCTTCTCTTCTTGTTGTTGGAGCTGGTAAACCTGATATCCTGTCAGCTAGAAGCTCAGCAGAATAAAGTCCGGCTATAGGGAATTTAAAGTGTGGGACGGTTAAAGTGAGGTGCCAGTCGACTATATGACTGGTAAGTTATTTAGGTTAAGTGTTGTGTATACAGTTGTGGAGAGTCTTTAGCATTAAAGGCTTTCCCATCCAGGTCCCGTTCTTTTCCGAGTCTTTACCAGACTAACGACCGCTTAAACAAGTGTATGCTCATGTCAGTGACACAGCGGGTGTAATGGTTAGGCAGTTGCCCCTGTGATCTGAAGGTCGCATGTACAGTACCACTGAGGTACCGTGAGCAAAGTACCGCCCCCGGGAGCTGCCCACGTCAGCCGCACACTGTTCCTACAACGACAGGTTAAATGCAGAGACTACATTAAGTTGTTGTGCACTGTGCTGTGATGTGTTCACAATGACAAATACTCATTCACTCCCCCAATTTTTCACTACCGTTACAATACTGTCCAGGCGTCTTTTCAACATGCTCATTGTTCACTTTTAGCGGTTTATCTACAACTTGAATGTCAGTGGGCAAAGTTGAACTGTGTAGATGCAAAAATGTTTTGGCTTTTGTAGCATCACAGAAAACAATGAATTTACAACAAAGCGGAGGACTGTGTGGAGTGAGGATTTTGTTGTTTTTTGTTTTTTTTTCTTGAAGTGACAGTCTTCCCCGATGTGGACCCTTAAACCTTGTCTAGACTGTCTCGCTTTCTTTGGGTCCACTCGCTTTGCCGTGTCGTGAAACGTATTTTTCCTTCTAGTTGTGAGGTTTTGCTAGATGTCCTCGGATACGTTTTAGTTGATGCATGCTTTCTTGGCTTGGAGGAACTCCGGGGGGCTTACTCGTTCACCCTGCAGTGTTCTTATTGACGGCTTGCTATCTCTCGTTGCGGGCCTTCTTTAATCCTCCACCTTCGTGCTCCCAGGTTGCCCCCTCCGTACGCTGCACATGTTAAACCTCTTGTAATTCATTTTGGAAACAAGTTGCTCGAGACTCAGCTGAGTGGAATGACTTAAATAAGGCTTGTTGCTTAAAAAGGGTGGAAAAAATGTTTTGTTCAGACGTTCCCTCAACGCTCGGCGCCTGGGCCTCCGTAATTGCTTTTAAAGTAGCTATCTTAACCTTCCCCAGATAAAAGCTACAGCTGACTGACTACATGCGAGTGCTTCGAACAGGCAGGGCCCGTCCTCTGGGCAAAGAGAAGGAGGAGAACACCTCTACTCCGTGTTTCATAATTAAAGTAATTCAGCTCTGCTGCTAACAATAAGAACAAAGGCAGGAGTTCTAATGCTAATTCAACTCCCTTTATACGCACACAAGCCACGGTACGGGGAGGTGTGTGTGTGTGGGGGGGGATTAATTGGCTAATTAAGCTTCAACCTGTTTAGGTTGAGTTGTCAGGCAGTTAGCTGAGAAAAGTTAGCACATTCTCATGCTTCATACTCAAGAAGTTTGTCTCCGGCAGTAATTGGTTGAAACAAGGGCGGTGTCTCTCGTTCCAATGCAGTTTTCTCCCGCGGTTAGTCATGGTAAGCGTCTGCTCGGCAAAGATATAGCCTTGCAAAGCTTAGACATTTTGACAACATAAGATGTGTATCAAGATATTTTATACACATGCACCAACATTTTGTCTTTTTTTTGTCCATAAATGATCAAAAATGGCAGTTGTGTTTGCATTTTTGCGTCAAAATCTTTAGCCATTTTTGTTTTTCATCAAATTAGTAATAAAGGTTAAATTGACCAACAGTGTAATGGTAAAATAAAAAAATTAAAGACTTTTTGAATAGTTTAATGGTAGTAACTACCAGTAAGTTACTAATGGTAGTAACTTATCAACCGATCATGTATCGTATACCATATTACTTACTTACTTACTTACTTACTTACTTATTTATTTATTTATTTTCAATCTCCCCCAGCATTTGTGTTGTGATTGTTCTTTGGTTCATTTTTTCACTCATGTTTCATCAAGATTCATTTTTATATAATTTCAAGTGTTTTTGAGTCTATCTGTTTAAATTCCATTGGCATGTCTGTGCAAACTGTAAGACTCTTATATCGAATATACTTTGGTAGTGCCTTTGTCAACATTACCGGTCCATTTAAACAAATGAATGGATTCATATACGGAGTCATTTACTTTATCCTCTCCTCTGACGGAGTCCATGATCAACCCTAATCTCTGTGCTGGATTCTAGCCATTAGTCCGTTAACCACAGGAAGCAACCTTAAGATGCATGGGAGGTTATCGCCAGTCTCAGAAATGTTCAGAAACTGCAGAGACCTAGAGAAGTTGTTCTGAATCTGCATACAGAGTTAACATCTCATCTGGCAGCTGGAGCCTTCTTATCCAGCAGTGGTGCTGCCAGAGCAGCGATAAGGCCTAAACCCACGCCTGGCTCTGCCATGTTCATGTTATTCTTGAGAATGAAATATTGGCCGTTATAGGCGAGCGGTGGGGGAAAAAATGGATGTTCTCGAACGCCAAGCACGACGATCCATCAGCAGAGCAAGGACAAGCCAGCAGCTAATCAGCTCGTACGTGACTAATTACCTCGCAGCCCAAATGGGATCATACTGGGTGACAGGACTGAGCTGTTAGCAGCTAGCAATCACCCACGCGTTCTGTGTAACAGGCCACCCTGCCCTGCTTTATTTTTACACCGTTGCAGGGCATTGAACGGAAGCAGGCAACAAACCCCCCAACCCCCCCAACACACACACACACACACTCAAAGGCCTGTGAATAGCATGAGTGTTTTAGTGTTGTGGTAATCTGTTTTGTCAAGGTTTCGCTAATGCTACAGTTTTGGGAGTTTAAGAGTTTTGAATGTTGGAGACATTTTGTTTCAAGCACATATTTTACTCTGATTTTTTGTTTTGTTTTTATTTACGCTTTAATGGCTTTCTTACAATATTCAGGGAGTAATTCACTCAGGGCAGTCTCACGTTGATTAAAATGAATGAAAGCTAGTAGCGATCATTAGCATTAAGCTAACGCTGTTGCTTCATCATTCATCATTAGCCATTGAATAGTAATAAACTGAAATATTCATGTAACGCTGATCTTTTGCTCAGGTTGCTTAAAATGAAAGCTACTAGCGATGCTAAGCATTATTCAATCTCAGGCCTTGGAGCCTTCACCATTAGCCCCTGAATATGAATATTGCACTCCTGAAATATTCATCCACTGCCTCAACTCTTAAAACCCAGTTTGTAGAAGTGTGGACTTTCTCCTGTCAGTATTCATTGCAGCAGTTCAGTTGTGTTGTCTAATCTAATTTGCTTACTAAAGCATGCTCGTGCTTTGAAACCTAAAGCTGGTCTTAAGCTGTCTTATCCTTTGCTGCCACTTTACTGAGGTCTTTTTCTTCTTTTCTGGTCCTTTGCGTGTACATAGGGTGTTCATGCAAAGCCCGTGGTGTCGTTCATCGCTGGACTCACGGCGCCCCCAGGCAGAAGGATGGGTCACGCCGGCGCCATCATCGCAGGTGGTAAGGGCGGAGCCAAAGAGAAGATAGCCGCTCTGCAATCAGCTGGAGTGGTTGTTAGCATGTCCCCCGCACAGCTGGGAAGTACCATATTCAAGGTAAGAGTGCTCGGACGTGGTAGCGGAGACGTTTACCAGGGTGGTTCCGATCGGAAAAAGCCGCTTGCATTTTTTATTGGGGTAATTGGGGTAAAATTACCCATCATCCCCAGGACCTGTTTGGTGTGCGGAATTGCTTTTTTTAGTCCTTCGTGTAGCCAATAAGAAATGTAAACTTTCACTGCACAAATGAACCGTGCCACCCGCACGCCTAACCCATCACACATCTTCGACCACGTAAATCTGTCACATTGACCTTAGATGGACTTGTTTATGTGGTTTCTGACACTGTATGACCTGCTGTTCTTTAGATCAGTGCTGTGTGGCGTAGCTGAAATGTAAGCTACCAATACCAGTTATCTTCATTGGTCTCGTACCTCCAGTTAAAACAGTTACACAGTTAAAGTAGAGGCCTGTTGCGTATGGGGTTGAGGGAAATTGGCATTTAATGTTTTATTTCCTTATAAGCGCACTGTATTGTAGCTGAGGCGTGAGCTCTTCACCGTCACTACTGAACATTTAAATCACCTGTGGAAACAAAGTCGAGACTCTAACCAAGATACCAAATCGTACAAAGCACAGGATTTGATGCAGGGCTGAGACAGAGTGCTTCTTAGCAGGCGGAAGCAAGGAGTTTTTACCTCTTATGATATGTGATTGAGGCTGCTGAGAAAATGAATAAAGCCCCGTTTATATTGGCGAGTTAGCAGCTCTGCCTCTTTATTTCAATTTATCACAGCCAGGCACTTTTAACAAGATGTATAAAAAGTGAAAGCGCGTATTAAACCCATTCATCATTTTATTCTTTCATTACGAGCGTCTGCAAGTGCTTCTTTCTCTGCATCGATAGCGTCTCTCTCTCTCTCACTCTCTCTCTCGCTTTCTCTCGCTCTCTCTCGCTCTCTCTCTCTCGCTCTCGCTCTCACTCTCTCTCTCTTGTAATCATTGCGAGTAATGATGAAAAACACTCTTGCTGGTTGTTAATTTAGCAGCCCATTGTGTTCATACATCTCTTTTAATCTCATTGGCCGGTTTAATCCTGGGAGCAAACGCAACAACCAAAGAAATTAAGTACAAATATGCGCTTCCTTAAATTCTTTATTGTTTTCGTTCTGACGGTGGGTTGTTTTCTGGGCTTTTTTTTCCCTTTTGTTTTGTTTTTTTTCTTCTCACTCTCTCTTTCATTCTTTCTCACTATTCTCACACTCTCTTTCTCACTCTCTCCTGTCTCTTTATCCCTTAGTGGCTAGACTAACATGGATACACCTCATACACACATCACTGGGAGGAAGATAACTTTAAGTAGAGTGTCTGTTTCGTTCTCATTTACACACACACACACACACACACACACACACACACACACACACACACTCTCATAGTCTCTCCCTTCTCCCTCAGTAGGGAATGTTTACCTTCAGTTCATGTAACTGGCTGCAGACATACTTCCATTACAGTGCACCTTACATTACAAACAAGCACCAGAAACACAAATGGCCCTCTGCATGCAAGCACGGGCATCATAGTCCCTGTTGCTTGCCCACTAGCCACTAGGTGGCAGTAGAAGTCCTGGTATGCTTTTAGAACCTGTACATTTTCAAGGCTCCTTACACTCCATTCCTGATAAATGGCATTTGCATAAGGGAATTCTCTCTGAAATGCACAATTCTGCCATACCCAGTTGGGGAAAATGTGTTTTCAAAGCGCGCCTCGGATCGCCCTGCAGCTGTTACTTTTAGTAAATTGACTATGTAAATAACTGCACTGCAGCGTAATGGTCTAGAGTCGTCTTTGTGTGTCTTCACTCGTGTTTGGGAATATATTATATAAATGAGTGGTATTTCCTGCACTTTTTCCCTCATCTCACTCCGTCTTCTCGCCAGTGCCGGTTTTGCGTTGGAACGTGGCGGCTGTTCATAATTTTAATGTATGCCCAACTGTGTTTAATGAACACTCCCTCATATAGGGAGGCTGTGCTGCAGTGCCACTGTCTTATGCTCTTTGATGCAGTGGTGCTTTTCCTTTTTTTTCTCCCCCCTCCGCTCCAGTTGAAAACACTTTCATCCTGTCCCAACCACTTCGCTGCCTATGCTGGAACGAGCATATGCACATGTTCATGCCATCATTCCAGCAGTAAAACCTCAGGTTTTGGACCCTAACACTTCTGAACAGTACCTGTGAAAAGTCAGATTGACAAAATATTCATGAGCAGATTTTCTTCTTCCTTTAAATGCAGTTACTCAGCCAATAGATCGATAAGTTCTCTGGAGGTACATGACTAATGGAAGTTCGTATTATACACTTGTCTCAAACCATAAGGAGCAGTTAAAAGGGAATTCAGTTTGTTCCCAAATGCCTGCATGATTCAGTGGTTGTGATGCAAAGTCATTCAGGAAGTGTGATGTGATCTGGTTCACTGTAGACTCAGTTTCCTTTATTGCCTATAGGCACTAAGGCTTCCAGTGTGGTACCAATAGGAACCAAGGTTCCCAATGTCATAAGGCAATTATAGCCATTTTATTTACGCTCTAAACTTAAACAAATGTCTTCTGAGCTTTATATTCTTACCTGGCAGGGGCAGCACTATGGCCACCAAGGTGGTTTGCCCAAGGTGAGGCACAGCCATTGCACTTCGGTTGTGCTGACCCTTGTGAATTCTCCAAATGTGGGAATCTCCGCCGCATCGTTTCTGATACTGGGGGACTGCATTCATACTCTCCCCTGATATTGGGTCAGTGGTAGTGGAACGGTTGGGGAGTTGCCCCTGTGACCTGAAGGTCGCTAGTTCAAATCCCAGGCCACTACAATTACCACCGAGAGAACCATGAGCAAGGAACTGTCCCCAGACGCTGCCTACACAGATTGGTCAAACGGTTTAATTTTAGTGTGGTGCACTGTTTTCACGATGACAAATAATCACCCACTTCCCCTATATGTATTGGTCATTGTGGTAAAAAAACATCTTTTGTTGGTGGACTTTCTTTCAACTTCCTGCATATAACTCTCCTCATGAACGTGGTTTAAAAATTATATTTATAATTATATATTTTTACACAAGGCCTTCACTTAACTGGTTGTGTTCTAACTTTCTGTGATGAGACATTAAACCCAAGACTTGGCAGTGGTGGCCTAGTGGTTTGGATCTTGCCCTTGTGAACTGAAGGTCCTGGCCCAGGTACCACTGAGGTTCCCTTGAGCAAGTTACCATCCTGCTACACTGCTCCCCGGGCACTGTTGGTAGCTGCCTGCTGCTCTACGTGTGCACGTGTGATGGGTAAAATGGACCGGGACTTGAACCTGCGACCTTCAGGTCTCAAGGGCAGTGTCCTAACCACTAGGCCACCACTGCCATCAAACTAGTTCTGGACTGTACATCCTCACCACATAATTATGCAGACAGAATTGGTGTAAATTGTCACAATTGTGGGCAGTGGTGGCCTAGTGGTTTGGACGCTGCCTTTGAGATCTGAAGGTCGCAGGTTCGAGTCCCAGCCCAGGCACCACTGAGGTTCCCTTGAGCAAGGTACCGTCCCACTACACTGC
>JBBPDA010000081.1:6908316-6939610 GCA_037974385.1 Arnoldichthys spilopterus | reverse complement strand
ATGGGTTAAATGCAGAGGTTGCATTTCGTTGTGGTGCTTGAGGGTGTTCACAATGACAAATATTCACTTCACTTCACTTCACTTCACTTCACAAGACCTGCTGTTCTGGAGATGCTCTGACTCAGTCTAGTCATCACAATTAGGCCCTTTTCAAAGTGGCTCAGATGCTTACACTTACCATCTTTCCTGCTTCCAGTACATGAATTTTAAGAACTGACTTGTTACTTGCATCCTAATATTAATCACACCCCCCTGACAGGTGCCTCTGGAGTTAACTAGATAGTCAATGTTACTCACTTTTTTAAAACTTGATGTTCTTGCTTATGCTAGTTGCAGGTGGTTCTGCTGCACTTAAACAAATTTGGAGTTTTGTGAATTTCTCTGACAAGGTCCTGGGTTCGGTCCCCGGGTCGGCTACAGGGGCCTCTCTGTGTGGAGTTTGCAAGCTCTCCCTGTCATGCGTGGGTTTCCTCCGGGAGCTCCGGTTTCCTCCCACTGTCCAAAGGCTACAGTAGGTTGATTGGATTCTCTAAATTGCCCGTAGGTGTGAGTGTGTGTATGAATGGTTGCCTGTCTATGTGTTGCCCTGCGATGGGTTGAGCCTCCTGTCCTGGGTGAACCCCGCCTCAGGCCTGCAGTCAGCTGGGATTGGCTCCAGCGACCTGAAACGGAAGAAGCAGTTTAGAAAATGGCTGGATGGATTAAGACAAATCTCAACTCTTTGATAGAGGACTATATTTAAAAAATAATAAATCTAAATAAATGAATTTAATTAAAAATAAACATTATTATTATTATTGCTCCAAATACATATAAAATTCAAATAAATATTTTTCATTGCTTTTTTCTTGGTGTGGCCTTTAACAGGTGAGCTGAGTCAGGTATAGGGCAAGCAGGGAAATCGCCAAACTGTGCTGGACATCAGCCCTCCAGGACCAGAGCTGGACATGCTGCAAAGAAGCAGTGTAGGACAGGGGTCTCCAACCCTGCTCCTGGAGCTCTACCTTCTCTCCAGAGTCCACTACCCTTAGTACTTTCCCTCCTCAAACACACTCACTAAAGGTAAAGTGAATGAGGTGTGCTTAAGCAGGGAAATCACTAAACTGTGCCCTCCAGGACCGGAGTTTGACACCCCTCCCTGATCTTAATCATCAGTCCGCTTAATGAGAGACCAGGTGGATTAAATTTTGGACAGTAGCTGAATTGTGCAGGCAGGTATGTCCTCAGGAGCTGGGTAGGAGAGCACTTGTGTAAGTGGCTTCCACAGTGAGGTGAAGAACCAGTCCAGCGAGAGTCCAGTGCCCAGAAGAAGAGGGCCAACGTTTCTCAGCACGAGGCTCTGCAGGCAACTGGTTCAGGTACGCATTCTTTACCTTTGCCTCATCTCCAGCAGGGGGAGGCTGTGTGAGAGAAGTGTCTCTCTCTCTCTCTCTCTCTCTCTCTCTCTCTCTCTTTCTCCCCTGTAATCATGTCTGTCCCTCCACAATGACATTGCACTCACATTTATTTATTTATTTTTGCGCCGAAGAATGAAAATGCTAATTCGATCGTTTTGACCGAGCAGATTTAAGCCTCGCTGAGGCCACGTATGATTGCCTGAGGGCGAAAAAGGAAAACATTTAAAATTGCTCTGGCTTTGCTAAGCTAATATCAGGTTGCTGTTGAGAAAATGGTGGAAGGCCCTCATCAAAATGTCAACCAAAAAAAAAAAAAGACATCAAAACGAAGGAGGAAGAAAGATCAAATTGTCTACAGTAAGATAGCAATCAAGAGCTGTGGCCTACACCACGACGTGTTGCCACTTCCCACTGAAGGAAATGAGCAGCTTTGATTATACAGGAGCAACAATAATGGTCTTTTGTGCTGTGGCATTTTCATTTGAGCATACAGCTCATGGTCTAAAGCTAGACATTAACCTAAATGGCTTAAGGGGGCTCGCTGAGTGAGCTTTTGCACTGCAAATTATACTTACATTATTTGTATATGGCTTTGCTTTTGCTTTTCAAATACGTTTTCAGCAAATAATGCTTAAAGGGGGCGTCCACCACATTTCCAATATTTCAGCATTAGTCAACAGTTTAGATGCTTAGATGCAAAACCCAGTGCTTTGTTGTGAAATGCTTCGTTTTAGACACAGAGCTGTTCATACAAGTAATGGTAGGAACCCAAAGTCCTAAGGGCCCGTATCTTACTTAGTTCTTGTATTTTATATATTTTTTCCGATGTCTGTTTACGACGAATGCAATGTTGATTACGAATGCAGTGTTTATATACAAAAAAACCCCAAAACGTATGAAGTTATTATATTTGTCATTGTGAACCCACCCCATCACTCCACCACAACAAAATGTGACCACTGCATTGGGCATTGTCCTGTGATCTGAAGGTCACTGGTTCAAGACCTGGACCAGTACAAGTATCACTGAGGTATCCATGAGCAAGGTGCCGTCCCCAAGCACTGCCATCCTGGCCCTGCCCACGTCAACTGCCCATCGTTCCTACATGGCAGGTCAAATGCAGAGGTTGTGATGCACTTTGCGCTGTGTTGTGTTCAGAAAGACTGATCACTCTCGCTTTCTAATTTGCCTTCCAACCTTGAAATCTGAAAATCTTCTGCGGCCCACCGGCAGCCTTAATCACCCCTCTGAACAACACACAAGATGAAGATGAAATATTTCTTTGTAATTTTCATCTAAACAGAATAATCCTATTTGAACATGGGCCTGTGCCAATAATCTTGAACATAATCTTTATCCACACACACAAAACAATTTGTAAAGCAACAAATATAAGAAATTAAGTGGCTTCACTTTATAAGTTTTGATTATTTAGCAAAGTAAATATTAAAGCTTACAAAACTCATTGCCCAGCAATGGGACCATGTCCCACACTTCCTTAGAATGAATATAGATGCACTATATGTGAAGTCATTGATTTTGTCACCGGAGGAAACTTGATTTTTGCATAGCCTTGCATATTTTCCTCATGAAAAGATATGATATAAAATGGTCATAAATGAGCCTAAAGTGTACATGCATGATGCAGAATGGTCTTTGAGAAAAACCACAATCACAATTACAGCTTTTTACCATCAGCAGCATTAAATTTAAACCATTCAGAAACCAATCATTTTTCGGTTCAGTGTTTTTGTTTTTTTTAATTTTGACTTTCTTTTATCTACAATCTCAAAGATTTTCAAAAAACCTGGGACAATTTGTAAAATGCAATAAAAGCATCATGAGTAAATTTCCTTAGTTTGGCTGACTATCTTGATTGTTTTCCATAAAAATACGCACTTTACATTTTGAATCTGATGCCTGCAACACACTTGAAAAAAGTCAAATGTCAGTTAAAAAGGGACATTTTTCAACACATTTCACAATATTATGTACTGTAGATGTTGAAAAAACCCAAATTCTTTGTAAAGATTCAGAGAATTCAAAGAAGGGCCAGAAACCACTGTTGAATGAAAGACTGTGGTCTGACGAACCCACGTTTCAACTTGTTGTGTGAAAACAGATGTCACGCTCTTCGTGCCAGAACTGCAAAGCACCATCCAGGCTGTTATCAGGCAAAGGTGTAAAAGCCAGCATACACTGCCATAAAAGCTACATCTCTTCCCTCGTCCACAGTTATTTGAGCAGGACAATGCCAGGCCCACGCTACATCATCATGGCTTCATAGACACAGCGCGTGGTTGACTGGCCTGCCAGCAGTCCACATCTGTCTCCTATTGAAAATGTATGAAGCTTCATAAAGAGGAGAATCAGACAATGGTCACAGTGGACTTTTGAGCTGCTGCAGTCATTTTAGTTGGTCAGTGAAAACTTAATATTTTATTTATACTTTTGTGAGTTTAATACAGTTTAAGAAAGATTAACAAGTCAGAGATTCTTGCTTTTATCGCATTTAACAAAATGTTCACAATTTTCATGGAAATGGAATTTGTAATACAGTTCCAGTCCTGGAGGCTGCGTCTCCAGCACAGTTTGATGATTTCTCAGCCCGAACAGCCTCGGTTCAACTCCCCTGTTAATAGCCAGGTTTATGGGTGTGTTTGAGCAGGGAAAGCACCAGACTGTGCTGTGCATAGCTGAAAAACCCTGCCCACCCTAAATCGTTGGTCACTTTCTGGTATTCTGTTATTTGGGTGTTGGGCTATTTCCAGCACAGCAGTAATACTAATGTGGCAACAGCACAAAGAGTGTGTGTGGTGCATCCAACCAGGAGCAGCTGTGTTCTCAGAAACTGACCACTGTTGAAGGGCGAGAGGAGGCCTAACACAAGCTGTGCATCAGCAACAGTTTGTAATTGCACGGCAGGAAGGTGAAGTTGTTTCTACTGAATAAAATGCATCCGAGAGGTTGGCTGAAGTTTGTCTGCCCCCTGTTCTCTGTGATTGCATTAAGACTTCAGCCCATTTGAGCCCCTATTGGATTCGATTGTGTTACGCGGCCCCGAATGAAGTGCTGCATTTGAGCCAGTCTGACAGAAACATGCTAAGGATCTGCAGGCATCACAGGCCTTATAAGGATTACAGTGTGTAATGGAGCATTTAAAAAAGCTCCCCCACCTTCTCCTCCTCGTCCTCCGGACATCTCGACTCTCTTATCTTCCTTTTCCGCCACGCTCGCCCACAATTTCTGTGTACACACTGTTGCCAATTACTTTCTAATCTGCATTAGAGGGAATTACCATAATAAAGATTGCCAGGCGAGTTTGAGGCTTTATTTGTTTGGGAGGCTTACGGGTCGCCATTCTGGCGGAACGTTGCAGTGGCCGAGCGTCAGTGCCTCGGCTGCTTATCTTTCCGCGTTGCTAATGAGGCAGCAGGGTGGAGCGAGCTGTACACACTCATCATCTCCTGAGAGGTCAAAAGGTGCATGTAGAGCTCAGCTAAAAAGACATGGAACCATGCACAGGCGACCAATCCTGTGTTCAACTGTGGTTCAGCTGCATTGATTTGTTGATGTTAGATGATGTAAAACGGATATCTCTGATTCTCAGATCTGATTAGCTGAGCTACCTGCCCAGTGGTACTCGATATACACATTATATGGGCCTTCTCATTATGATGCCTTCAGCATAAGAATGCAGTATAAAAAGAGACTGTGATGGTAGGAGGACGGGGGCTGGGGAGATTTTGCTTTAAACTGGTAAGATCACCCCCCACTAACTACCTTTAACAGAAATGAGACTGAGAGATGGGACTATAGGAAGAGGGAGGACATGGGGTGTTGGTGGGGGCGAAAAATGTATCACTTTACCTCCAACACCTTTTAACAGAAACGAGACTGAGAGATGGGATGAAGGAACAGGAGGACATGGGGTGTTGGTTGCTGGGGATGCAAACCTTTTCACAGGGAACCAGAATGTACAGATGGAAATAAATAGTGGGTTAGGTAGGAAAGAGGGGGAGCTCTACTCTGTGTTCTTTCATAGCATTTAACACACCATGTACAGTCAGCTCTGTAATTATTGGCACCGGACAAAGGTCACAGAAAGCATGGCTTTGTGGTTAATTATCTCACTCTCACATGGAGAGGAACATCTAACCTTCAGTAAGTCAGTTTAGTCTAAGAGAAGTCTAGCTGAGCGTTGAACTCTTAAGCAGCAATCAGTGACTTAAAGTTAAAGTGGGGCATGAATATGAGGTGGCATTTGGCCAACAGATTATTTCTGAGGGCCAGTCCAATCAAAAGCTCTGATGTGTGGTTACCCGAGTTGAACCTGATGTGGTAGATGCCTAATAAATATTATATTAACATGGAACTAATAGGATAATTCATTATATTTACTAGGGCTGTAACAATGAATCAGTCTGTATCGATGCGTTGACCAAAATAGCACACAACCTGATGTATAGATATAACATAAAAATCGATGCGTGTTCACACCGCAATTAATTCTTCTTCACTTTTAGTACTGAGAAGCTGCTTTTGCTGATGACTACACTGCTGCATTTGACCTTTAATAATAAAATGTTCATTGGTTTGCATGTGTGAGCTGATGAAATTTCACTCAAGCTGCTACATTTCCATCATATTTCACATTGACTGCAGACCCCAGTATCAAACCAAATCATCTGCATCACGTTGTAATGCTACAGATGTTAAGGTATCGAAAGTGTTTTGGATCGCTAGCTAAAATTGGGTCAAATCTGGTTGAAACGTATGATTTGCACCCCTAATATTTACCCAGTACAGAGTTTCACTGTGCAGTGTTTTCATTCAAATGTATCTGATGAACCTGTACAGTAACACCGATCCTGAAACCACTCAGATGTTTATGCTAAAACTGATTTTATACTTTTTTTTCCTACAAGGATAATTTCATAATGTCGCATATAGCATTTTACTTCCCCTGCTTGTCCAAATGATTGGTTTTCTTTTTAAACTGGGTAACAACATAATGCAGAACCATCTTAGCCAGAGCAGTATAAAGTGTGGCCTGCCAGAACTCTACCCAAAACCTCTTTTAAAAACTCAGTTTGAAACTTGCCTATTGCTTGTTGACCTTCAGTCCACCACAGTCATTGCACTTTGGGTGCCATACAACATGTTTTTGCACCCCTGACCTTACCTTTCTATTTGACTGACCATCACTTCACAAAACACATCTTTTTTTCAAGGTGTTCCGACCGTCTTGTGCTTGCTAGGTCCACACTGAGAGTGCGGAATGCTTTTCTTCTCTCGGGACAAGCTCCTCCAAACAGTGTGGCTATTCCAATTTGAGTATCTACTGTTGTTGCTTACAAAGCCAAGAAATCTGCTCACCTCTCGAGGCTCTTGTTGGCTGACTCGCTTATTCCACTGCCCTCACCCTCTCATGTTGCGCCACTGATTTTTGTGTGTCAGCAGGTGACCAGCTGGGCTGCTTTTTTCAGCATTCAGTGTCACTTCACACACACATGGTCCTTTCCTTGGAGGTATTTGACATGTTTGGCCCAGGGTTCAGTAATGAGTTTTGTCCAGTTACTTTGGGGCAGATTAAAGACAGTGCTAGACAGCAGTACTGAAAATAACTCTCCCTGTCAGGCAATTTAACTTCAGTGGGCTGACCACGTAGTTTCGACATTTGGGCATGAGGATCCATTCACAGCCTAATTACTATTCAGTTTGTGGGCTTAATAGTGTCAACACCACCTCACTAGTCAGAAAAGTTTTTAGTTGAATTTAGTTGTGTAAGAAGTCAAATTAAACCCATCTCTGGTGGTGTAACAGGGAGTTACCCCTGTGACCTGAAGGTCGCTTGTTCAAATCCCAGACCGGTACAAGTACCACTGATGTTGCAATGAGCAAGGTAGGTGGGTGAAATGCAGAGGTCACATGTCATTGTGGTGCACTTTGTGTAATAGGTTGTGTTCACAATGACAAATAGTAATTTTTGTTTGTGTGTGTGTGTAGGTGTGTGTGCGCGTAATGGTAATTGGCTAAAGAGTGGTGTCTTTGATGTGGAAAAGTGCTAAAAAATCAGACAGCATGGTCCCAATCATTTTTTCCCAGCGGTCAGCCCCTTTCCCTTCACATGCTGGCATTTCAAGTGACCAAGTGGTCTGTATAGTGGTCCCAGGGCCAGCTGGTATAAATTGGCTATTAGGTTAAAGTCTATTTAATTTCATATAGTTTTGTTAGTTAATGAGTAAAAGTGTATTGATAAATACAACAGCATACAAAGAGCTACTGTGGTTTAAGATGTGAATGCTGACTCTGATCGAAAGGGGTCAGAACACAGCGCACCACAGTCAGAGCTGTTTCAGCAGCATGAGGGGGAACTACTCTATTAGACTGGTGGTGTTAATGTTATGGTTGATCATTGCGTATGTGTGGTTCCCATGCAGGCTGCACCCTAGGGAAATAAAATGACTGTTGAACTGCCCGTACGAGAGTGCTACACCTTTCAATAAAAATATCATCCTAGTCATTCTATCACCCCACCTGCTGAAGACCGAGTCGTAGTGTATGAACTCTTCACTGTTTAAAAGCATTTCATCATCCTTTCAAAGGCTGCATTACAAAGAGCTAGCTGATGCTACAGAGAGTCACCCCTACACTGTGAATGCACTGGTCAGATTTTCAGAGTAAATGCCAAAAGATTCAGAATCACTAAATTAGATGACTTCTTACTTGAAACGGTTCATTCAAAACGTAAAACACATCACTGCTGTAGATCAAGGATCCCCAGCTGCAGTCCTGAAGGACAGGTGTCCATCACAGTGAGGTTTTCACAACCTCTAAGTCTGGCAATTAACAGGCAAGTTGAACCAGGTGTGTTTGAACAGGAACTAAACTGTGCCCTCCAGGACTGGATTGAAAGAGCAAGACAAAAGCGACAGAGGCACGGAAAAACCCTGATATACCAAAGATATGGTACAACCTGCCCTTCCTTTTTTTTGAAGGCCTTAAAACACACTTTTTACCTGTGCTTTAACTTTTGCTTTTGCTTGGAAATGTGTTTTTTTGTTTTTGTTTATCTTAGCTTTGTTTTTTATTGTATCAAATACATGTATTAAATAGTTTATTTACTTTTTTATTATTATTTTTATCTTTTTATTTGTATTATTATTAATATTATTATTTATTTATTTCTATGGCTTCTTTTATTTTATTTTTGCGCTTCCTGCAAAGATCTTTCCGCTGCATACACACGTGTGCCCTGTAAATAAAGGTATTATTATTACTGGCGATGCGTGTCAGGTGGGCTGTGACGTATTCCATGCATGACAACGCCCCCGTACATTCATTTTGGGGGCTCGTATGGTTTAGCCCCGCCCACCCTCAGAGTGCGGCATGTTGTGAAATCTGATTGGCTAAGATTCGCCAGAGGCCACTGTAACTGCTCCATGTACGCGCGCGCGCTTTACAAACAGCGTTTATTTTTGTTTAGAGTCGCTAAGAGTTGAAAACAGCCAAACCGCGAGCGTGACATTACGAGGCAGCGTTTCATGCCGCGACATTTCAGAGTTGCCTAACAGACAGCATGTGTTTTATCAATTTTCAGCGCTGAAGTAAGACTCATTTCGTCGCGCTCGTCAGGAGGTTTGTTCTGTTGTGCTAACACCAGTTATCAACACGCAGCAGCACTGACGCCTAACGCCCGTCAGTGTGGCACACACTCCGGTGAGGCGGGTTTATATCATATTCACATACATATATACGTATTAACTACTGTCTTAACGCAGCTGTAGTTAGACTAGGTCTCATGACCCACCACCACACACTGTCAGTTCTCTTGCCTTCATCCTATGTGCAGTATTGCTGTTCGCACTGGTCACTGTTTCACTTTTACACATCGCACTTTACACAGTGTGCCCTTCCCATGGCTCCTTTAGATATTTGTAAATATTCTTTATATACATTTATTCATTTGGCTGACACTTTAATCAAAAGCGACTTCCTGGACAGAGGAAATTATCAAGCGTTCGCATTGCATAGAGTAATACTAGAGGTGGTGCTACAAGGATGACCAACGCATTTCTCGTAGTTGTAAAATAAATAACAGATGCAACTACTATAATACATACATACGCCAAGTGCTTGCAATAACTATAGGGAACAACTGCTACAAAATACATATGCCAAGTGTTTACAGTAAGTACCGACAGCAACTACTACAATAAATACATACGCCAAGTTCTTATACTACTACAGAGAGCAACTGCAATAAATACATACGTATACCAAGTGCTTACGCTAACTACAGAGAACCGCTACAACAATGGATACATGTGCCAGGTGCTTACAAAAATACTTACTACAATATAAAAGTTGACAAGTGCTACAGTAAAACTAAGTGGAACATTATTTTGTCGGTTATCAGGTAGCAATGGTTCATATGTGACCGCTAGGCTTATGTGCTGACGTGGGTGCAGAACAGTTGAGTCTTAAGTCGCTTCTTGAACGTTGAGAGCGACTCAGCTGATCTTGTGTCACTGGGCAGCTCTTTCGACCATTGAGGAACAATGAAGGAGAAGAGTCTGGAGTGGTTTCTTGTCCAACACATTTCATTGTACTGTTGACCCAACGTTCACATACATATGATCAATAAACCGAACTTTCTTCCTAGGGCTTTTACTATAGTTCAACCTTTTCCACTATAATCTTTATAGTCTCATACTGCCAATATGTAGTTGGTAGCTTTCAAACCTGCTTTCAAAGTAGCTTCTCCAACACCGACGGTATCTCATGGTGTTTCTGCAGTAATGACACAAATAATATGAAAATAAGCCATTCAACATTATTTTTTTGCGCCATACAGTCAGTGCGAGCTGAACTGTCTTATAAAGTGAAGGAAGTGAAGTGAATGTGACTATTTGTCATTGTGAACACACTCAAGCACCACAACGTAATGTGACCTTTGCATTTAACCCATCACACGTGCACACGTGAAGCAGCGAGCAGCTACCAACAGTGCCTAGGGAGCAGTGTAGTGGGACGGTACCTTGCTCAAAGGTACCTCAGTAGTGCCCGGGCTCGAACCTGCGACCTTCAGTTCCAAAAGGCAGTCTCCTAACCTCTAGGCCACCACTGCCCACAACCACAACATACTGTAACTAAACTATACCAGTTAAGGAAAAATACAAATATAAGATATAATATTATTCACGAATGAAAATTCCAGTGAAGATGCAAACCCCAACACTCACAGGATTCATAGCCTGGGAAAACAAACGGGAATGATGTAAACCACTTTTATTCTGTAAACGTGCAAATGACACAGTGTTACACAGTTTTTGTTCCTGGATTCTCAGCTGCTTATGTCTAAATCCCATGTAAAAACTGAAAAACATCACAAATTTTGATTTTATGACCTCAGCCCACAACATTTTCCTATTTATAGTGGGAAAACGTGAATCTTTATCTTTTTTTCTGGACAGTTCCAGAAAGTGCTAAAACATTCCAAAACATTATAGAAAATTCTGGACAATAGTGGAACGTTCTGGACAGTCCTCACAGTTCCAGAATATCCTGGAAGTTCTGCTTAGCATTTAAAGTGAATGGGGAATGTTGTTGAAAACCGAAACATTTCAACATGTCGTTGTTCTGACCGCAGAAGCGAAGTTGTTGTGGAACAACAGCCATTATCTGTTGATTTTAGGCATAAAGGATTGGGAAAACACAGCTTGTGTCAGGAACAAGAATAAAATACATAGTGTTTTTACATAGTGTAGTAATTAAATAGTGTGAGATGGGGAGATGCATGCATTCTTATTACTGGGATTTGTTCGGACATTTCAGCATACCCATCATTTGGTTAATGCACATGTGTGGGACAGAAATACACTCTAAAGCTATATGTATTCTGTCAGTGTAAATGTAAATATCACATCTAGTTTTGATTAAGTTCATCACAGGCCTTCTCAAATTCTCAAACTTCTTCTTCAGTGTGTGAGCTAGTATATTTTGACCAGCTGTCACTAGGACGGTGTATATGATAACAAGGCCAGTGGGCATAAAATGAGCTGTAGCTTATCAACAGGCAGCGGTATAGAAGCCTAATAAATTGCAGACAACACAAGTCTGGCTGAGCGTCTGTACAAAAATAGCACGACAGCCGTGCCCAGCAAACTATTGGAGCCTCCGAAACTGTGCTGATCACGCTCAGATCTGTCATTTTAAGCACTTTCGGAAGCACTTGGCACAGTTTCCACTGTGGGTTTCTCTGGCATTATCCTGCACATCTCGACGTGCCACATTGCTTTAACCTGCCACTTTAAAATGAAGCTTTCAGTTTCAGTCAAGCAACAGCAAACAAAACCACCTGCCTCCCTGTAACAGCATCTTGCCGTCCCCCCATTAGCTAAGATCCAGCACGCCATGGGGTCAGTGCTTGTGAATACAGTGTTGAGGGTTTGTTTGATTGAGATCCACACATTCATGGGCAACTTGCATGTCCCAAAAGTGCCCAGAAAGACAAAAATCCAAAGTGTGTTTTCTGTTTCCAACCTACTTTATACCAGCCTGTGACTTTTATAGCACAAATTAACTAAAAATGGTCATTAAGTTTTACCACAGTGCTGTAAGACGGCAAAGACGCTCCTGTAGAAGAGTACTGCTACTTTTGCTAACCTCACATCACATCCAACATTTTCTCCAGCATTTCTGTGGCTCCTCTTCTGTTTCTGATCGTGTCCATCAGCACTACGCTCACAAATCCACCAGGTTCGACTGTGTATTGTGAATTTTTGAAAACGCTCATGTTTCACACTAACTATACTATACACTGCATTTTTAAAAAGTAAGGCAGAATTAGAACTAAGTGCGCAATTGAGACACACCTAGAGTCTTTAAATGATGATCTACAGCGGCCTGTTTGCCTCAGCTACGTTGATGTGACACGTAAACCACATTTTGTGTTGATGTAGACCAGCCGTTCCCAAACACTGCAGCCCAGTTTGATATGTGAAACTCTTCTACAGCCCACCCACATCTTTAATCACAATTCTGATCAACACGCAAGTCTAAGATGAAGTATTTCTTCATATATATTTTTTATTTCACGGGCAGAGCGATTCCATGTGAACGAGAGCCTACGGCAACACGGGGCAAATGAATAATCCATCGGCGTACACAGAACCATTTGTAAAGCAACGGATTAAATTCTTATGCCTGTATCTCAGCTTTTGGCACTGGACAATAAAATACTTAAATATAAAGTTTCACAATATTCCTCCCATAAAATTTCTCAAACATGAAGAAAAAACAGGCAGAAAGTATCATTCACTGAACACTGAATTAGGCTGAGCCTCTCATGTCTTTTATTACTTGCAACACAGTTACGATTCTCTGCCACTCATTAGATAATTATGATTAATTCTGAATTCTAGATAAAAAGTCAGATACATGAAAAGAACATGTAAATTAACTCCCATAGCATTGTTTTCATTCTTTCTAATTACAACTTTAAATGTAAAGATTTAATAATAAATATTTTAGAATCATCCATCCATTTTCTAAACCACTACTTCCATCCTGTCTCGGGGAAGCCCAGGACAGGAGGCCAGCCCATCGCAGGGCAACACACAGACAAACAACAATTACACACAGACTCCTGTGGCCAAATCTTGTATAAGTGATTGCGCTCTGAGCAACGTAGGCACTTTAGCTGCGGTTTGTAGCAGCGGTTGATTGACTTATATGAATATGACACTACATTCACATTCGCCTCTGTTAAACGCCGACCTGCAGCCCAGACTGTAGTTCTGTGTGTTACCTGTGGGGGCAGTAATCAGTGTGTATTAAATCTGTGGGGTTTGAGCTTTATCCTGTACTGTATTAGTGAAACTTGGATCAGTTTCTTTATTTAGAACTGAACCTTGGCGTCGTTGTGTTAATAATCCTTCTGATACGGCAAAAATATCACCGCCGCTGCTGGGATCACACTGTGACTGAAGGATCATGGAAAGGCTATAGTCCAGAGCTAAACTAATGGCATGTAAAACGCAATGAAGACGTTTTCTTTGCGCTTATCCCAATTTTAGCAGAAATTTCCAAATTTCTGTCTGATTTGCTTCAACGTGCAGAAAAACATCACCTTTGATCTGCACTCATCTGACGCCACAAACGCCAAGAAAACGCTTCATTCAGACGTCCGTGTGGACAGGGCCTTAAGCAGACCTGTGCTTTCATTCTGCATGTAGCCCTTAGCCACTGCCCAATGCAGTCGGCATGGGTAGGGTGCCAATATAGCCCGGCAGATAAAATTAGTGGCATTAGCATGGTTCTCATTAGCATAAAGTTGACAGTCTACTATCTTGATTTTGCATGCTTCTGCGAATTTCACAGCAGTACAACCTAAACAATGTAAAATTCACTGCGTTGTGAGTGAATCCTAACTCCTACCATCGCTTGGCATGCCATGCTCGAGCCAGAAGAAGTAATATAATCAACACCAGCGGAGAAGGTTACTGGAGCGACATGCAAAGCGATACAAGATATTCATTAAAGCCCCTCTATCGAATCAGAAACAGCCCCCACCATCACCTCCATCCCTTCCCACTTTCAACCGCGCATCCCTGATGGCTGGGTGTGTTTGCGCACGAGGGTGAGCTCACACGTTCCTGTTAAAATAATCTCTCACTCTCTGCGAAGGGTTGTTAAGTCTGTCACTCAAAGCGCTGCTGCAAATGAGCAACGGGACTCAATTGTTGCTGCGCATAAAAATGTATCAGCCACGCTCCATATCTCATAAAACTTAACAAGTTCATATACTGCGCCAAATCAACTGGAGCCGAGTAAACAGGCGGATGGAAATGGCTTTGATACAGAGGTGGCTGTAAAGCTTGGATAGTGAGAAGTGGGGGGAGGTGGGTAACATAATTATCCTCTTAGATGTATCAACCGTGCACTGTAATTGCCCACTGGAGTGGTGCAGTCAAAAACACCATGCAGTTTGCATCTATGAAGGCTTAATGTGTTTCTATCTAGTCAGCCTAATTGGTCAGTGCCTTCAGTGTTGGAGATAAATGTGAATTGATTTATCGGCGGCGTAATTCATCTCAACACCACAACGTATGGTCATCACGGGATCCATAAAGGAATCGGTGGGAGAGAAAGTCGACCAGGCTTGCGCGATGTTGCGGCTGAAACGAGAGGAGTCGTGTTTGTGCGAGAGGCACTGGCTTCGTTACTGAGCCTTTAAAGAGGGAGTTGATCAGCATTGTTTTAAAGCCACCATATTGGTCTGGAATTAGGCTAAGGGGTTTATTTGTCACATTTTCAGGGCCAAGATCTTTTTTACATTCTGTTGTTTTAACTAAGCTCCTGCGTGAAAAAAGTATGATGACAATGACCTGCAGATGAAGAATTTACTCATGCCTGTGCACTCAGAGAAGACGAGCCCTGTAATCTGAACAATAATAGCTGCGGTCTGGTTATTCATACCCGCCTCCACAGACAAAATACCTGCAAACAGTAAACTGCTCTGCTATATCCATTACCCATAGTGACATCAGATCAAGTCTTGCTAGTGGGTTTTTTGTTGTCTTGGCAGCATTGGTGTAGTAAGTGTGCTCACATTGTGCAGCTGTGTAGGGTTGAATCTCACCTTCACATTTGTTTGTGGATCGTTTAGCATTGTCCTACCTCAGCAGGTGTGCTTCTGCTATGATGTGTGAGCTGCGTTTGCTTGAGGGTCGCGGGGATTCTCCGAATATGCTGTAAATCATGGTCTATGAAGATGAAAATGATGAGCACGGATGCATCATTAGTGAAAGTGAGTGATTATTTGTCATTGTGAACACACCAGGCAACCTCTTCATTTGATCCATCCATGTAGGTGCAGTGGGCAGCTGACATGGACAGTGCCCAGGGAGCAGTGCTCATGGATACCTCTGTGGTATCTGTACCAGTCTTGGATTTGAACAAGCGACATTGAGGTCACGCGGGCAGCGTTACACCACCACTGCTCCACAAAGGCAGAGCGTGCAGAGCGCCTGGAGGTGAGTTTTGGCAGGCATACGACTGGCTACCAGGTGGCCAATGTCAATACCTGTTCTAGACAGATTTGGGAATCATTCAACCAATTTTTTTAGAACAAGCTCAGTTAAAGCAATGATTTTCAGGAATGAGGAGTAAATAATAACAGCAAGGAGGCCGCAATCCATCAGAACCAACTAGAATATATATCTACAGCTCTTCACTCACCAATATTCAGTATGGTTAATGATGAACAAAAGCATGTAGGGCACAGTTTTACTGTGTCTTTTGCATAACACCAGCTGACCCCCACTACCATTCTTCATCAGGGCATTTTGAACTCAGGAGCAAGATGGGAGACAAATGAGAAATATATTCCCGTACTATGAGCGATGAGAAATTTAGCATTATCCTTTTGACAACGATAAACATAAAAAACTGCATGTTGCTTTGTTGCATGTGTTTTTGTGCCGTGAGCAAAACAGATGTCCTACCACCATTTGTTTGGACTGTGACCATAAGAGTGGACCTCTGATTGGTCATCATGATCAGTGTATTCAGGAAATTGGGATGGCTCTGATTATAAATTTTACAATGCATGTGCTAATTTTCAAAACTTATTGTGGGTTTTTCCATCAGATTAAATAGGCCTTAACTAGTCGCCAGCTTACTCTACAGGTTTTTTTGGCTAAAGTATTCATTTATGTTGTAACACTGGAAAGCTTGAAACAGATGGATTTTACGTTTGCAGCAGTTTATCTTGTATCTAAAAAACTAACAGTTATAATACAACACAGTACAGTACAGTACAGTACAGTACAGTACGAAATACACAAACATGCAGAAACATAATGAGATGCCTGAACATCACTGTGCTGGAAAGTAGCATCCAAGCCTCAGAGCACACTCTTGTTTTGGGCTTCTGCTTCATGCACCATCTTGGATAATTCTTTAAGCAATGATCTGTGAACTAATTCACATGCCTCCTTCACATTATTAGTATCAAAGTAAGACACAGAACAAGTTAATAACAATACTTTAAAACTAATGAAATGTGTTCCAGTTAAGTGGCTTCCCTGGGCCATGGGAACCCATGACGACTGTACATGGTCCTCCATCAGTGCACTGTCTGGCCTTTACCTGCTACAGCTTGTACATTCACATGTACCCTGTTAAAACTGCAGATTGTTACAATACCATACACCGATTAGCCATAACATTAACACCACCTCACTAATATTGAGTGTGTCCCTCATGCTGCTGAAACAGCTCTGATTGTGGTGCACTGTGTGTTCTGACCCCTTTCTGTCAGAGTCAGCATTCACTTCTGGATTGGACCAGATGGGCTAGTCTTCACTGCCGATGTGCATCAGTGAACCTTGGGTACCTATGACCCTGTCACCGGATTCACCAGTTGTCCTTCCTTGAATCACCTTTGGTAGGTACTGACTACTGCACACTTGGAATACTCTATAAGACCTGGTGTTTTGTAGATGCTCGGGCTCAGTCGTCTAGCGATTACAATAAGGCTCTTGCCAAAGTGGCTCAGATCCCTATGCTTGGCCATTTTTCTTGCTTCCAGCACATTAACTTCAAGCACTGACTGTTCACTCACTGCCTAAAGTATCCCACCCCCTGATAGAGGCCATTGTAATGAAATAACATTATTATTATTGTAATTCACTTTACCTGTCAGTGGTGTTGATGTTGTGGCTGATGGTTGTATTCTACAATATTTACATCAGTTCGTTTGCTTTGTTTAGTTTTGGTTGGGCAAGCATTTTAGCCCTATAGATTAGGCTTGAAAGTCCATGCAGTGGGAAGACTGAATTTCCTCATGGTTTTGAAATGAAATGGTTTGATGTGGTACACATGCATTGTAAATGTAGTAGTAAAAGTAACATTTACTCTCTGTTTGGTCCTTGTGTGAGAACTAATCCATTTTCCATTCATTGTTTTTGTGATGTCACTAAAAACCAACACATTCACGTATGTCTCCCGATTCAGTCTACAGCTCTACCCATTCACCCTGAAGTTTTATGGAGTGTTTCAGTCTGGACTGCTTTTTGAATGAAGCACAGGTGGCTGCCCAATCAGATCAGAGGTCATTTGCATCTATGTCTTAAAGGCACATTAACACATATAGTCTATTAAAATTCTACGGCAGGGGTGGACAACCCCAGGACTGAAGTTGTCCATCGCTGTTCTATGGTTTTCAGAGTTTCAGTGTATTTTATGGAAAAAATGGAAAAAAGGCGATCCTGTAAATGTAGAGACGTGTCTGGGACACAGTGCCATGCTGCTTGCACAGCCTGTGTGAAACTCTCTGTCTCTGGAATAAAAAGCAAGATGTTTCGCTCACGAAGGTTGGATGAGTGAAACAGACAGACAGATCATTAGAAAATCGCCCTTGCTTCTCCCCTTTGGAGAAGGCATCTGACAAAGATCATTGCAAGGGCACCACAGAATCATCAAACAAGTGACTAACAACCCTAGCCCCGTGGTGTCTCTTGCCATTGACAGCGTGTGTCCATGAGTCACAAGAAAAATTGCTGCAAAACAGTAGCGTTCACTGGAGTTTACGTACACAGCCTAATTGCCAAACCCAAGTTTGCTAAAGACCATTGCAGTGTTTCAAAGCACTATTGGAACAATGTTCTGTGCATAGATGAGACACAAAAGGGCTATGACGGTGTGGGGCTGCTTTGCTGCCTCGGGGTCTGGAGAGCCTTCAATCGCTGAGAGACCAATTGATCTTCAAGTCATGTAGGGAAATTCCACTGTGGAATGTCAGGGCTTCTGACAGCGTGATTTAAAACTCAAAAGAGGTCGGGTCATGCAACACGACTGAGCCAAAACACAGGACTAAATCAACAGCAGAGCGCCTCCGACAGAAGAAAGTCTATCATTTGAAATGCCAGAGTCTTGATCTCAATCCCACTGAAACACAGAGGTCACCAGTGCACTGCTGGGACATGAACCGAAACGCAACACAAGAAAAGCCTCACAATATGGTTTTGTGTTGAGAAATGAGCAAAAGGCTTTTTAGCTGATGTTCGGGACAGAAGAACAGCTGTTTTAAGCTTCTGGTTAAGGATTTTCTGTTATATGCCAAAACATAAAGACTGGTGTGCTCCCTCTGTCAGTGACCTTGACTCTTTTAATTGTTTTTACAGTGATGATCAGCACTGAAGGCTGTTGAACATGCATTGTGCTTGTTGTAAGAAGTACATGTGGAAAATCTGTTAAATGACACTACATGTATATTTCCTGTGAGAAAAACAAAAAACAAACACTTCCAGTGTATCATTTCAGGCATTTACAACACTGAATGCAGACAACGTTTTGTTGGCATTCAGAAAATAGTTAAAAATCACCTTAAAGGAAGAAAGGGCAGTGGTGGTGTAGTGGTTAAGACCTTGTGAATAAAAGGTCACAGGTTCAAGTTCTGGTCCCGGCACCACTGAGGTACCCTTGAGCACCGTCCTGCTACACTGCTCCCTGGGCATTGTTGATAGCTGCCTGCTGCTCCACGTGTCCACGTGTGATGGGTTAAATGCAGAGGTCACATTTCGCTGTGATGGGCTTTGTGTGTGATGATGTGTTTGCAATGACGAATAGTCACTTTCACTTAAAATCTTACATATCATTTCTATATCCATAGTTGGCATTAAGACATCACTGACAACCTGCTGAGTGGAAAGTGCAGAAACACTAGAGAACTGTATTAAATGCTCAGTCGGCTGATTGGCTGGGACTTTGACCCCACACCCCACAACATAGACACACAAAGGTAGATGGCAGGCTGAAACTGCAGTGTCTTCTCTCCAACAACGCGGTAACTGCAGGCTTATCATCCGTCCGTGAGAGAAATCTGTTCTGGAGATCAGAAGTAAATGCTTTGTTTGCTGATGGACTGGGAGGCTGGGTACGGGAGCATCCAGAGGAATTGCTGAGATCTGTTGTTACAGCATAGTAAACAGCCTACGAATGTGACTGAAAAGCTGTCTGCAGCCGCATCCCCGGCTCCTCTCATCCTTTCATCTTCACCCTGCTTCAAGGGCCAGCAAGAACATGTCTGATCTCCCTTCAGAATTCACGGCTTAGCATCACCCCCTCTTCCGGGCTTTTGACGTCAATGGACTGATCGCAGGTCACACCCCCAGATATTGGCATACACTGCCAGCCCTCTCGATACTCAACACACTCCCCCCTTTACTTTGTGTGGGTGGGAGGAGCAGCTTAAAACACTAAGGCTGCTTCCCATTGTCTCTTACCTGATGCCTCTTACGTGATGCCTTCTGGATTCCTTGCAACTTTTCTCTCAAATCGATCGAACTAAGACGCTCTTCTTCAAGCTGGCCTTTGTGGCAAGAATCCTTCGCTTCATCGCAGACTTAGTGTGGGCCAAGAGGGTGCCCCTGCTTATCATCGATCCAGCCTGCTGCCCTTGCCATTCCCTGGATCAACCGATTTACCTTCACTTTAACGGGAGGGAGCAAAATGGAATGTGCAACATCCCCTTCCTCCCAGGTTCCATCAGCAGGCCGTCAGTTTGACATCTCACTCAAAGTGGGAACCATCTGCAGAGCTCACTTTTAAGGAGAGCTGTGCTTCTGGCGCTCCTCTTCAAAGCCCACCACTACTCCCCGCTTCCCAGGCCATTTTTATTTCATTGCCCCTGGAATTAATGAGACGGGCTAACGTGGAGAGTGCCGAGGCAGGTGCTAATACGAAGCGAGCAGTCCTGGCTCTCCTCCGATGACTGTTGTGATAGGGCTTGATATATCTGTTCTGTTTTTAGACTTCAAATGGATGTACTCGAGCTACCCTGGCTGCTCCCCGCGCCAGGCCCTGTGATTACACCATACAGCGCCTCGCATTGCCTGGGAACATCAAAAGGTATCAAAGCAGCCAGGCGCATCGCATCCTGTTATGGAGCGCCTCGCTCTCTCACACTCACCCGGCTAATGCAATTTAACCTCCGCACATATCCGCTCCTGATTCCATCGAGTGGCAAAAACGGCCCGGCTGCAACTTAACGTAACACAAAAGGAAATTATGTCTGTCTTTCATAAGCGAGACCTGCAAAAATATAAAAGGAGAAGGGAGAAAGAACCCATGAGAGCAGTCCCATTGTCCTGCCTCAGGGAAACCGGCATATCATTCATCTTGAGCTCTGTGTTAACTTTCTTTCACTGTCTCGCTCCCATCCTTACTCCGCTTCACTTGACCTGAGCTAATGTACCACTTCCCAATCATGTTAAGTATTAAAGGGCCTTTATAATAAAACAATAACACATTTATCTACTTGATTTCTTATTGTCTCCCTGAAGTCCATTTATTTTTATCCAGTTTTAATTATTAATTCTTCCAGCCTTCGTTTAGCCCTTAGAAGTGGACAGCGATTTCATGTGTCTGTTGACTTAAGCATTCCTAGAGTTCCCCCAGTGGGCGCCCAGTATTACTATAGTTTCCTTCAAATCGCTGGTTTGGGCTCAATGACGCTGATGATCATCAGGTGCTGATTAGGAAGTTCACACACATTTAGGCAATGAGTGGAGGCATGGTGGAGAAATCCCGACCCAAACCTGTGTTTTTGCAACTAGCCCACATGTCAACTACTTCTTAAGCAAAATCTTTCATCTTTCATCTGTAAATATTCTTCTCAACGCTTTGCTTCTTGTTTGCATTGATTCTAATGTTCACTTGTGTTTTTGCTGCAGAAAGAAGCTCACTGATCAAATGGCTTTAAACTATCAACAGGGTGCCTAAGACATAAACTCTTGCTTTTATAATAACTTATAACTTATTATAGCACATAACTTTGCCATTAGGACTTTTTGCTGCTCATTCACACACACAGTTACTTTGCCTCCATTATGACGGTCACAGGAGTCAGACTGAGCTTCGCATGGCACTACTATATTCAACACAGACACTGTCACACCACGTCTCCAATTTTGGATGAGACCCAGTTTTTTGTACATTTGGACCCTTGGTTCTAATAACTCTGCTTAAAACTCAGCTATGATCGGCCTGCAGTAACAACACTCCTTATAACTTAACAATTGGCCATATATAAATCTGTGAATACTTGTATCATCACAACTCTAGGATTCCAGACAGGTTGTATTTGCAGGAAACTGGAGAGTGAAAATAATTTGAAATTGTCAGCTCTGTTTACATCGCACATTGTTTCCTAAATACCACATAAATACCTTTTTCCACAATATGGACTCTTTAAGATCTCCAAACATCTCTTTCCATTGTTGGCCTGCTGATTGAGGACTTGGGAGGGAGGCAGTAGTGGCACCACAGAGTTGTTTTGTTCCACGTTTCATCTTGTCCTGCCTTCACTCACTTACCGACAGCCTCATACAGGAAAATTGGGATGAGAGGTGTTTTCATGCTAAGTCTGCTGAAAAAAAGAGGAGAATCATCAAGTGCCACTGCCGGAATCAGTGCGCCACTTTACCTCTGTGATTGAGGATGCTAAGCATTAAAAAAAGTTCTTCACTTGGATGCTTCACCTTGAAATAGTCATCAGATTGAGACACTCTTGAGTGTGAAATCAGAGGGAAGGTGGAAAAAGAGGAAGCGGGGTTTTTATGTACAAATCATTTGAAATGTAGAAAGCACACGGAGTAGGTCTTTCATTTCCTACATTTCTAATTCATAGCAATGTTTCGTTTTCCTTTACCTTCATTTTAATTTTTTAGCTTTTAAGTGGGTCATATTCAGATAGACCATATGTCCAAAAGCATCTGGTGAACCCATTGTTGACATGCTTCATTTTTACAAAGTTTTATGATCTCTATAGCAAAGCACTGTCGGTACAATGGGGTGCTCTACAGCAGCCGCACATGAGCCTAAGGTCACTCTTTATAATGCCAGGCATTGACTAGAGGGGGGTAAAGCCCTCCAGCGTTGGGCTGTGAAGCAATATAACTGCTTCTTTGAAGTGATGAAGCTCCATCCAGTACCTTTAGTTGCTATTGTGACCCAGAACTAATCATCCAACATCGCTGCCTTGTGGTTGAATACAGTCAAACCCTCACAACAACATGCCAACATTTAGTGTAAAGTCTTCCCAGAAGACTAAAGGATTTATTAGAGGACTGTTACTGCAGCAAAAGGGAGTAAAATTCCCAATACTACAGGTGTCTACAAACTGTACAGGGTCCATAAGCCAACTCTTGTTCTATACCGTATTCTGAATGGTAATTTTCGAAAGAGAGTGTAGTCATGTAGTCTGAGAAAAGCAGCCCATAGCGTATGACCATGCAGCATGCTTCTTCATGTCGAGGTCATTAAAATATATGATGTGTTATGAACCTTCAGGCATAATTAATAACTGTGTTGCATCACACATTTGTGATTCCTCCAAGTGTCTAATTGAATTTTGGCACACCTGATGTATTTTTGATGTGATTTTGGGCAGCACTAGCATTGGTAGCCAGAATGTTCTACACTCCAGGGGGTTAAGTGTTCTAGTCAGACTGGAGGCGTACAAATTCATCTTGGCTAATGGCCCAATATACATACGTTCAGGAGCAGAAACGGATTCAGTTTTATTGGCCACTTCTAAGGAATTCGTATTGGCGTATTATTTATAAATAAATAAATAAACTCTTGAACAAATTAATATAATGTTAATTATTATCTAATAACAAAAATATATAAACAGACCTCAAAACGGATCCAGGGAAATAAACCTAATCATGGAAAACTGAAAAAACAATTGACACTAGAGATCCAAATAATATTTAGTGAAAAATAATAGCAAAGTAATGAAACATTTCTACTGTTTTATTTTTTTGTAATACCAACATACACAGATTTTTTTATCAGATCAAACTATCTATACTGACTTCAGGCTTTATATTTCATTTTTTACTATTACATAAGATAAGAAGATGTATACGCCTCTTTGCCTGAGTTGATGACTGTCATTAAGCTACTTGAACTTATTTAAGGCACATAAATGGCCTTTTCATTGTTTATACCTAGGGGGGACCATAACTAACAGTGTGAAAGTGTCTATTGGTCATTGTGAACACAATCACACAAAGTACACCACAATGAAATGTGACCTCTGCATTTAACCCATCACACGTGCACATGTGGAGCAGTGGGGAGCTATCAATAGGACCCAGAGAGCAGTGTAGCGGGAAGTTACCTTGCTCAAGTGTACCTCAATGGTGCCTGGGACAAGACTTGAACCTGCGACCTTCTGTTCACAAGGGCAAGGTCCTAAACACTAGGCCACTACTGCCCACAGAGGTATCTAGGGAAGTCATAACTGAAACTGGACGATTTGTGCGCCAAACACAGTTCATTGCCATTGCCAGGCCATTAACATAACTATGGCTGATCCATGTTGCAGATTTTAGACATAAATAACGTAATATGCACTTGCCCTTTACTTGAATACTGTTGCAAGACCTGAACCAAAATGTCATTATGCCTAAAAGTCATGCTAATTTCTCTTATTTTTAGTGTAACATTTTTCATTGAAGAATTTAAAATGCCAGTTCGGTTCATTTAAAGAGAGGGTTGGCCAATAAACAACCTGTGTGTTCACTTTGCCTGAACAGTGTGAGTTTCTAAAAAGAGAAAGCAAAGGAATGAATGAATAATTCATAATAAACTCATGATTGGTTTGTCCCTATTGAATATAGGGTGGTAGAGTTGACTAGAGTCAGCAACGTGTAGGTGAAGGTAGGTGATTGTAGTAACACTGCAAATGGCAGCACATCCATGTTCTGGTGGTTTTATTTCTCATATACCTTTCCATAGTCACGCTGGGCTGACAGTGACGTTTAACTGTCTGCCAGTCTTTGAAGCATTCTCTTGAGTTTTGAATTGAGACTTTATTGGACTCCTTTCGCCGGGCGTCCTTTAAATGAAGCAGACTTGATGGATGCCAGTTTGAATTCGAAGCACAATGAGCTGATGCCCTGAGACAGTTGTCTGTGGGAGGGGAACGGGCAGATTAAATAGATCCAAACTTCTGTCTATCCATTCCGGTTTCATTCATTTGGAGGTTTTCAGCCGAGAGCAGGGATCGTAATCGTACTTGTAATTGACCCTCATAGGTTTCATGCATCTGAAGGTAAAGGATGTTTGTTCCACATTCATTTCCCTGCAGATTGTCTTATTGACCTTTTCTTTAATGCACAAGGCCATTCGCATATGACCCAATCAACAAAAATCCATTTCAATCTCTGTTTTTGACTCTCATAGTCTATATGTATATTTGTAAGCCCGATAGCTCAGCAGTCTGTTGTTTCTGATCATATTTAATCATATTGATCACACAGAGTATTTAAGTAGACGTCAAAGTGTTTATTACCTCATGTATCAGTCACTGTCAGGCCAATCGTTTCTCGCCTATTAATAAATGTGTAATAAAGGTGAATCCATTCGAATTAGAGGACATTTCATATACAGGTGGGTCAATATTGAAGTGATATTCTATCAGTTTTTCCAAATTTCTACATAAATCAGTCACTTAGTCTTTTATAGTCCTGTATAGTAATGAAGGCGCTCTGAGCGACCAAGGCATTTTGTAGCGCCACCTGATTGACCTCAGTATGACGTTGCATTCATGTTTTTTTTAACTGTGCCTCTGTCCAACCAGCAGCCCGCACTGTAATTCTGTGTGTTTACCTGTGGGGGGCAGTAATCATTCAGTCCACAGTGTTTTTAACCTGCTTTAACCTTTTTTGGATGGGGGAATATGGATCACTTGTCTTAGAAAGTTATTGTGTTAAAAATGTTCCTGATACGCAATGTAGGCAGGGAAACATTGTCGCCACTACCAGGTCCCTCTCACTGTGGAATCATGGGATATATGCGGTCCACAGAAGCATTAACGTAATGCAATGATAAAGCAAGGAAGACGTTTTTTGCGCTTTTCCAGATTTTGGCTGCATGTGATGTTTTTTTTTGAGTCATTAAAGCCAGTGTGAACAGTCTAAATCACTCCCAATGAGTAGAAAACAAGTCGGCATTCGATTAGTTTGATTCAGACGCCCATGGTGACTGGGCCTCAGGTGTATTCAAACTCACTCAGTACTTTCATTTCAATCATTCAGAGATCCTAGAACCTTTAGAGAAGGTTCCCCCTTTTCTACGTGTCCGCAGTGCAGGAACTGAGGGCGATTACAAGGCGCTTTCGGATCAGACAGTTCTAAGGGCTTTTTGAGAGGAACTACCCGCTGGGGAGCACACCTTCAGGAACATTTTAGCTGTTTGCTTTCGCACAGGAACAGTGTAGTGACGTAAACAGGCCAGTGGCTGCAAACAAGAAGATGGGGGGCCACCGCAGTTGAGCGCTGTATTTCCTCTGTCGCATATCCACTCAGCCTGGACTTCACTGTGGGTCCGTTTGTCTGTGCCTTTTAACTCAAAGATCTGTTGTTTACACGGCTAACATTTCACACAGTTTACAAGTGGTGGCTGCAATTCTCAGCCATTGTAGAAAAAAAATCCCTTTTATAAGAGTACTTGCCCTCAGCAGGACTGAACCCCAAGGCTAAAAACCAAACACTCATCTTTAACAGCCTTGTAGTTTATGACCTCATCTGCTCTGGTTTAGCAGTTCAAGAGGCCAAAGTGAGGAGTTTCTAAAAACAACTAATTCAATATATATGCTGCATTGTAAGGTCAGTGATGTCTGGGCACTTCTGAATATGAATATGAATGTAGGCTATACACCAGGCTGGAACTGTGTTTTAAACCACAATGAAACCAAAGAACAAATAGTTCTGGGACACCTGGAATGGTTTAGGACTTTTTTTTGCTCTCAAATATATAAAATGTTACTGTATTTCTGAACTGTAGTACTAATCATTGCAGCACAGGATTTTCACCAGATATTTTAGAATCTCTGGTTTAGCACTGCAGCTTAAACGATGGCCACGCTGTGATTTCTGGGCTGATGTTATGACGATTATATCTCTCTCTATCTCTATGTCTCTGTGTCTTTCTCGCCATCAGGACCACTGACTACTTCCACGGATCCACTTTTTTTTTTAAAGAGTGTTGTTGTCACATTGCAAAGGCTGATAATTGGTACAAAGGTCAACAAACAAACACCTGCCATTGTTTCGCAATGGGTACATCAACATGACCATGATGTAAACAGGGGTGTGTGAACTTGCCATTTACTGTATATGTATAGATCTTACTCTAGTTTGCACAGTTATGCGTATTTATACACAATTCCACGTTTTGTTTTTTCCATACCGATATTACAGCTTTGACTGTTGTCTGGTACACACCCCATAATTCTTCATTTAAAACCTGCTAATGTTTGAAATGAGCTGTTTTTCGTTGAGGTTTTTCCCTTGAAGTTCTTCACTACTAAAACTAGGCAAACATTTATATATATACTATGTATTGTCATGATCGTAATGCTAAGTTTACTTGGGCAGTGGAGGCCTAGTGATTAGGACCTTGCCCTTGTGAACAGAAGGTCATAGGCCTGGCCGGGGCACCACTGAGGCACCCCTGAGCAAGGTACCGTCCTGCTACACTGGTTGTTGTGTTGTATTTTGTGTGCTAATGTGTGTTTGCAGTGACAAATATGTCACTTTCCCTCTTTTTTCTTGCCCAACACATTTTATTGTACTGTTGAGCCAGCGCTAGCTTACACATGATCAATACAACTGAACTTAACTCATGAACAGACTATCAAGCACTGTACCAGTCCGCAGGAAGAAGTACACAGCTCACAACATCACACAGCATGCACACACTGCATTCATTTACAGTACTGTATTTCTCTGTGATGTCCTATATTTTAAAAGGTTCTGCTCATATCAGTGTGCTGTTGATGTCCCCTAACAGTGAGTTATACATTTTGACGAACACAGCTCATGGTAGATGATTCAGTGTTGGTAACCTTAGTTACAGTGTCTGTATGTAAAGAAACAGATGCAAATGATTGTTTTCAGAGTAGCTGGCGTTTGCTGCTTGGTGCGCCTGAGGGAGTTGTTTCTGACAGCCAGTCTGTTACTGTGGGCTTTCTTTGGAGCTGTCCTCTAGCTTCTGAAGACACTTCAAGTGTAGTCGGATTTTAATGTACTTTCCCTCCGTTTTCTTTAAGGATTTTGAGAGCTTCAGGCACTCGGTAAGACATCGCCCTGCAATCCGTGCAGCGCGGGGATAGCTGGGAAGATGAAGGCGAGTTTTAAGGCTTAAGTCTGGCATGAATTGTGAATGAGATATTTGTTGCAGAGGAATGCCTTTTCAACATTACTGCACTATATGACTATACACTGGTAGGCAACAGGCTGCATATAAACAAAAGAGGCTTCAAGTTTTCTTAACTAAGAAGTCTAGAGTTATTACTGTCATGTTGCCATCTTGTTGCAAAAGCTGAGCACACACCGTTGACCTCAACCAGATGACTGTCTAGTGTTTCAGCAGGAACTGTGAGTAAAGGGACTTCTTTAGGTCTGTGGGGAAGACCTCAGTAAACAGGGCTGATGCTGTGGTGGGAAGAACACACTCAGTGAGTGTGGTGCTTGTGCATAAGTGTGATCTGTGAGAGCAGTTGACCTTCTTGGAGTTTAGTGGTGTAAAAACCACAGACACCGATCCACATAAGTGGAAAACGAGACATGTTCGTTGACTGCCATATTCGTTGACTGCCATATTCTCCGGAAGTGGTAGAGTGCATGCGCAGCAGTACGGATCTGAAGGCCCAAACCCTGCTTTAATGCTCATACTTGTCCCGTTAGATCATAAAGTCGTAAAAACTGCCATAACAAAACCCCTGACAGGTGAAGTGAATAACATTCATTATCTAATTACAGTGGCATCTATCAAGGGGTGGGATATTTTAAGCAGCAAGTGAAGATCTGTGTGATTTTGACAAGGGTCGCATTGTGATGGCTAGCTGTTAGGGCTGAACAGTCATCATCAATCATTTTTATATTGAAATCACAGTCCCAAGGGCTGCTGTTTTAACTATATCTTATATTATTTCCCATTCCCATTTGAACACTTAAGCACAACAAAATTTGACCGCTGCATTTAACCCATCAGATATGCACCTGTGGAGCAGCCGCAGTCTAGTGGGACAGTACCTCAGTGGTGCCCGGGCCAGGACTTGACTGCGACCTTCAGTTCACAAGGGCAAAGTCCTAACCACTATGCCACCATTGCCTAGGTGCCTCCTGTAGGGGATGATGCAATGTGAGTAGATTTAAACTTTCTACCTTTGCTAAAATCACAAATATGGATATTTAAATTGGCATGTTTGGCATGTTTATTACACTTGTCATAATAAATCTCTTGTAGAGCTTTATACAGTGTTCTCTCATGTTAACTTACACAGAAATGTGGGTAATAATTTTAAATCATTTTCTGCTGGTTAAAAGTTTTTTGGAGCCCAGTCTACTCCAAGGATAAAGTGTTTTAGCGAACTGAAGGATAACAGGAGGGTTAACGTGAAATCAGTCGCTGAAGGAAGCCCTTGATTGCGGTGCCAGAGCACTGACTAATTCATCACTTTACGGCAGCGGGGCTGAACTGCATTAACGTTGGTGAGTCTATTGCTGAGTTTGAGTGGGTACATAAATATTTGGAGAGATTGCCCCGGCGACATTTTGAGCTTCTAAAAATGCAAGAATGCAGGATTTATATGGGCTAATGACTCCTGTAGCTGCTCTGGAGCAATCAAAGGCATGCGCAGTTCAAGAGCCTGGCGGTCGTAGCTCTTGGGGAGCGGCTCTTCCCTTCCTGCAGGTGTAGCACCTCACTAAGTGCGGCCTGTGAGTAAATCAACTAAGGGTGTGTGTGGGTGTGTGTGTGTGTGTGTTTTTTCCTCAGCCGTTCCTCCGTTCTTTCAATGGCAGATCAATGCAGTTCATGAGTGTTGGCCACAGAGAACAGTGTCCCTTCCAATTTACGTTTCTCCGAGCCGCGAGTGCATGGATCTGTTTGAAAAGCACCGGGTTTGGCAGGAGCTTGGCAGATTTATGGACTCCGCAGAGGGCGCAGACATATCTTTGTAAATATAAGTCTAAGTGCTCACTGGGGTATCTTCATTAGCCCATCTCCTGTGGGGGAAAAGGGAGGGGAAGCGTTCTTTGCTAATGTGGAATTAATGCAGATAATAACAGGCTTGCCGTTCCTGTTGGTTTTTATGTGCGCAAATAGCTTTGGCCTGGAGGCACACGGGCAGGGGTGCCGATGCATCAGAAGCGTCATAATAACCAGGTTACAGGTTTGTAAACCTTAATTACAGAAGCTCGCCCGTCGGCCCCCGCAACGCAAATGGATGGCTGTTTTTATGCAGTAGGAAACTAATCTGTGACTGCCTTATGGGTGTTTTACTGCAAACCAAATGAGTGCTGATGGATGCAACTTGCACAAGTAACTTATGTAACACCAGCAGGCATGAGAGTAATTGCCCACCAGCAGACTATTTGCATGCGTCTCAGTTTGGGTGTGGTGTACGGCGTTCTTACGCCACACTTGCATTTTTGTTTGGAGGTATCAGCTCAACTCAGATGTTCACATTTGATGCTCCTTGTGAACACGCCCCATCACACAACGAACTGTAACTTCTGCATTTAACCCATCTATGTGCACACGTGGAGCAGCAGGCAGCTATCAACAGTGCCTGGGGAGCAGTGTGGCGGTACCTTGCTCAATGATACCTCAGCGGTACCCAGGTCGGGACTTTTTAACTTGAAATGGATTCTTCACACTCACACAGCTGCTTTACAGAGGTTCTCCAGAGAAGCATTTACCGAAAGGCTTTTTAAGGGAAGTTCAGGTTCTTTAGCCTTCACCTTCAACCCAAATCCATCCTGCACAAACTCAAGGACCTCTGCGGGTAACGATTCAGTGGAGTAGGTGGGGTCAAGTACGGTAATTTGGTCATTTACGAGTGAGTGGATACCAATTTTAAGCATGACACACGTGAAGTTGGGCTTACAGTCTGGGTCACTTGGTTTTGGGCAGGTTTGGACACCACTTTTGGATTATGCATCAGGCTCAAGTCATGTTTAAATCACTTTAGGGATTAGTAGCCCACTTTCCATGTTAAACAGATGTGTCAATGCAGTTCCCCTGCCTTACTTTCTCTTTTTACTTTATTCTTCCTCTCTGCCTTCATTACCTTAGACCAGTGTTTAATCTGCCACCCCTGAGTCACACACTTGTGTTGACATAATTTAGCACTAAGGTCCATGAGGCCCACATGTCTCAGAAATTGGATGAGTAGAAAGTAAAATATTGAAAGAATTCAGCAGAGGACTGTTTATTGCAGCCAATGTGAGGTTCTTATTTAATTTGTTTGGCCAAAAGATGTGTACAGAAAGTTAAACGGGTGACAGGTAACATCTTGCTAGGTATATTAGCATCACAGTGAGAACAGAGCAGTATGGAAAAACTTATTCTGACAGAGCAGGCAAATGCTTCCTATATCTAATGTAGGTTAATGGAAGAATATTTTAGAACAAGTGCTTTTGGAACATTTCTATTGGTCTGTTCATTATGAATGTTTCACACAATGTAAAGGCCAGCTGCTGTGTTAGTGCAGGAAAACAAAAAGTAAAAGAACAAAAATGGAGATGCATGGCCATGTCTGGACAGAGGTGAAATATACAGTAAAATTGGCATGTTGGGCCAATTTCAGGTACAGTTTTCTTTGGGTCCGTTTAAGGCTTAATACCTGATGCTGTGGTCCAGGTTGCATAAGGTTTGGACAAGGTTTGATCAGGCTTAGGTTGGGTACAACCTGAAACCTGATAATGTGGTTTGGGTTGATTCAGACTGTAATGAATCTTGAAGGGTTTTGGAAGTAAGCGCAGAAGGGTGCAAACAAAGATTTATTAAATAAACTGCAAAAC
>JBBPDA010000081.1:6892218-6904691 GCA_037974385.1 Arnoldichthys spilopterus | reverse complement strand
TCTTTCAGCTGCTGTGGCAAGTAAATTTCCCCAATAGGGGATAAATAAAGTTCTATTCTATTCTATTCTATTCTATTTATTGTAGAAGTTGTTCTTCGTTGTTTACTGTAAGCACCTGGCGTATGTATGTATTATAGTAGCTGCGTCTGTGATTTATTTTATAATTAAGAGAAATGTGTTGGTCTTCCACCACCTCCAGTGTTGCCCTATGCAGTGCGAATGCTTCATTGTTTCCTCCCGGAAGTCGCTTTGGATAAAAGCGTCAGCCAAATACAAAAATGTAAATGTAAATGTACATAAATGCCAGGCATCCATGTCACCTTACCTTATCTTACCTTAAGTAAGGGTGAGCATGACAACAAGCAACTTTCCCCAGTCAGCAATAGTAGCTCATTTTTCTACTCTTCTTACCTAATGAAAGACTTTTCCAGCAAGTTTAACATGTGACAGCACTATTCTGATTATTGTGGTTCAATCAGTAGCCCCCATATGAGAAAAGCCTCCACGTCTCCACAACCTCTTTTAGAACTGCACAGGACATTAATTCCAGAAACGTACTGTGATATGTTCATTCACGTGAACCTTTGTTTAACTGACAGAAGTTAAAAAAAAATGATTTTCAGTAGTTTTACGGAACAACTGAATTTTTTTTAAATACACAAATTAAGAGTTTGATGGCTGCAAGTCACTTAAACGTTTGGATAGAGGCGTGTTCACCATTGTGTTATGTCACCATTGCTTTTAAAAGCACAATTTTGAAAATGAGGAGACTAATTGTAGTAGTTTTACAATTTTAGTTTGATGTAACACTTTGGCTGCTCAGCACTCAGCTCAGCAGTTAAATGAAAGTTCACGTGAAGTAAATTATAGCAGATTTTTGTTTTCACTGCATTTTGGAAAATATCCCAACTTATGTGGAAATGAAGTTAGTAGTATTTTATTTTAAATACAGTTTAGAATGGGATTCACAAAGTCAAAAACAAAACCATTTCAAAGTGGTTGTGGCATTCACTGGATATTGGATTAATGTCATTGAAACATAGGGATCGTTCATGTAGAGCGAGAGAAGCTCTTTAGAAAGAGCTCAGCTTTTGCAGCCTGGCATCATTTGAGCTTTTTGTACCTAGCATTTATCTTCAAGCCTTCAGGGGTGGAACCATTCAAACCTCAGCAACCCTTAGTTTAATTCAACTAATAAAGGAGTCACCTGCAGTTCATCACTTTGCGAGACTTTTGAACAGTGGACCATTAATGCGAGAGCTATGCATATTCCATATTTATTGATGCCAAGGGGAAGCATATTTCATTTCTCTAAAGACTACAGGTCAAAAGATCTCAAAGTGAAGAATGCGGCAATTATGCAGAAGGTATCCTTTTGGATGTCCCTTGGTTTACCAGACTTGGGTTTTCAGGCTCATTTTTTTATATAAAAGTGCAGGTTATTTAATTCATAGATGGGCCAGAGGTTAGCGGCTCAGCTCCTGGAGTGCTTTGCACTGTTAAAATTTGCAATTCCGAATGGCCTGCTGAGCGCGCAGTGCATTTTATTGCGATTGTTTCTGACCGCGAGCAGGGCACACTCCTAAATTGAACACGGTCGGCTAGCGGTCGATAAGTAAACTCTTTTCGGAATTCTGTGGCCTTAGATGGTCTTGTTCTTCTTTCTTCAACCAGCCCCATCCTCTGCCCAATCTGTATGCATATTACTTTCCTTTTTTCGCAAGAAATAATCACCGTGTTTGGCTCAAAGATTCTGTTTTTTTCGTTCTCTTCCTGCCACTCCTGGGGGAAAATCGGAAAATCCCAGAGATGTTATGTCACAAGAACGTAAGTGAGAGAGAGGGAAGGATGAACGAACGTGGGGGGCATAATTGAGAAAAGCAATTTATTTGGCTGATTTAAAGTTTTGGAGCACATTTAATTATCCCTCAACGAATAATTCCCTGAAGTTCGCCACCATTTCGCTGAGCCGGAGATGTAATTCTCCAGCTTCCTCATGGAACGGCTCCATACTTCTATAACCAGGCTTGTATTCATTCCTTCGCTCATTCTCTCTCCCTCTCCCCATCTCTGTCTCCCACTGTTGCCACCATACCGTGGACCTACACTATTCGCCGCACTCCACAACTCATTTTGAAGGCGGGCAGCCAATTTAACACAGGCTTAATCCTGTAGAGAATACTCGTGCGCGTCCATGATTGACGTCCGGAGAGATCTAATCGAACAGTGATTGGCACCTCTGTCAGGTGCGCTCGCGCAATTCCACGTGGCGGAATCAGGGCGGCTTTATTTTTTCACGCCCTCGCCGGGAGATTAGAGGAGCTGTTGGCTACAAAAAGAAGTAGGAGTAGAAGAAGAGGGGGGAAGAAACGTCTGGAGAATCGCTTCTTGATTACTCTTGAAATCAGCTTGCATATCATGAAATCGCTATTTTATTCGCTAACTCTGCCTCACGCTAAAGCGCTCTCTCTCTCTCTCTCTCTCTCCTTTATCTCGTTTGGCACATCAACTCGCTGGGTGGAGGAGGGAAAAGAACTCAGCCTGAGCTTCTGAAAGCACTCTAAAGCAAGAAGGAGCTGGTTGGGTCAGGCCTGTGGTTAACCGATAAAGCTCGAGTGTTCTTTCTCTTTAGCCATTAGCCTCATTTTAGCCTCGTGATGCTGTACATTGCCATAAAATGCGGTCACGCGCGCTTCTGATGCCATTAAGGCCAAATACAGCATGCTCCACAAACACACTTGCTCTTTCTTCATGATTAAGCTGCTATACCAACCATGTAAAATCAGCTACATTGAGCTTTTTGATGGTTCTGGAGCGGTATCATCACACATTTCTTAATGGACCGTCAGCAATCAATTGTTTCCTGTGTTTTTAACCCAAACAAGGGCTGTAGTGCTTGCCTAAGTGTGTCTTTCAGGACACGGGTGTCTAAAAGTATTTTGATGTTGATGTTCTGCTATTGCTTTCACCTTTTTCAGGATCAGAATAAGATTTATTGACTGTGGTACGTTTGCATCCACAAGGAATCTGAATCTGGCCGTCTGTGTCTCTCTAGTCCAGCAGGCAAAGTACAGACAATGCACCTATTACTCCCATACAATACACAGTACACAAGCAGTAGTAGATTGCAATTGTATATTGCTCCTTTTTGACTGGATGTTTCTATTGATAATTTATTCATTTGGCTAAATAAGTTTGTTGAAAACACACAAGGAAATTTTTTTAAAGAATTTTTCAAAATGTCTTTATAAATCAGCCTTTGTGAAATAAGGTAATACAAAGAAGTTTAGTGTGAAACAAACAATTCTAGAAAATTTAACTGAATCACAATTGTTGACTACTATGGTTGTCAAAAAGTCTGCAGCATGTAATGGCTCTGAAAACTCTCTGACAAGACGTTATTGTGTGAAAGGCTAGGAAAACACTGCCTGATGCCTGATACATGATTTTATGACAGGCTTGGGTTTTGTCCTAAAACATATTTCCAAAATACAAATCCTGTTTCCAGAAAAGTTGAAACATTTTTGCAAAATGCCGCCTTATCAACTATTTTTGTAGAATTCCTTTCATTTTCAGACTTGTGTTCATTAGCAATTATGTCTACACACTTCTACCTTTTAGTCATTGTCATATTGTTGACCAGAGGAGGGTCCCCCTTTTGACTGCCAGTTCCTCCCAAGGTTTCTTTTTTCAGTTTTAGGGAGTTTTTCCTTCCCCCTTATCACCTTTGGTTTGATCACTGGAGGCTCAAACCCAGAGTCTATAAAGCTGCATTGCAATGTCAGATATAAAGGCATTTGTTCTTATCACCAGCACTGTGGATGTCCAGCTACACCTCGGAAGATTGGAAGTCAAATTGTGAAAATCAAGATTAGTTGTGCTCTCTAATGGCCAGCAAAACAATAAGCAATGCACTAAAACAGAAGTAGTTACTTAAGTATTAAATTACCATGTTACGAATAATTCATTTGTAATTTCACAACAGCCTCAGCAAACCAATCATGCTTTTGTAATTGCTACATGCCTCAAGTAAACTTATGGATGATGCTCATCTATTTGTGGGAAACCATTAGGAGTGAGCTCCACACAGAGGAATGTGATATTTTATTCTCCTAGTTTATGCTGGTGCAGTGTTTATTGGTAAATCGTAAACATTTCAGTGTGAAACTAGAAGTCGGGCCTTAGATCAGCATTAAGGAGCAGCTCCTGCGGACCCAGTGGACGCAAAGAGCTTGAAATTGTGTCCTTTCAACATTTATATTTTTGTACAAAAAGCCAAGCTATATTCTGCAGCAGTGCTGCTACACTAGTAGAGGACAGACGTTACGACCATTATGGCCAGTAAAACTAAGAGTGAAAAGTTTTAATGGCGTCTAAGAAAAGAAACTTTCCTGAGACTGGCACTAATTTCTTCCAAACATGTCAGCGTTGCTCTCTCCAAGTTTACCCACTCTCATTTTATTTGTGACTCCGTTCCATGATCCTGTTTCTCTCTGCGCTTTCTTCCCGAAGCAGAGTTATCTGAAGGATGTGACAGGCCTGATGTTACTATGTTGAGAACACTGCTGTCCTCTTGTGTCTAGCAGCTTCACTCACCCCATTTCTTTTGATTGATGAAGCTGTACTGCGCCACAGAATCCTTGGTACAGCAGCTGCAAAAGAAGAACCCTACACAGTGTTCTTCCAATCTACCACTAATACGCATGTGTGTTTCTAAACTACTGACTATAGATCCAAATACAGCTAATCAAAGTTTAACCGCTCCGCTCTGCTATACTCATTAACCATCCTAGCACTTCCACTCGCTGGCAACTTTATGAGGCCCACCTACTTCATAAGTTCTCTATACCATGACAGTTAGAGCTGGGCCCTCAGTTTGAACCATAAATATCAAAAACATGAAAGACACTGATGTTCATTTCTGCTAATTTCAGTAAATGGTGCAGACACAGAGCTGCTGTTCTTTAGCATTTGACAGAACACTGGCTGCCACTCAGATTTACAGTGGATGACGTATAAACTTCCAGAAGGCCCAGAGTGACGTTTCCTCTCACAAAAAGTAGTCCCGTCCATTGGAAATCAAATTATGATTGGATTTCACTGTCAGATTGTGGTTATGTCGGTGCTTATACTCTAGGCCAGTTGTCTGCTGGATGTTTTAATAATTTAACTCTAATCTTTACAACCAAAACCTAAATATTGTAAAGATCTGTGGATATTCTGTACGAATATTTGGACACAAGTGCAAATATGCTTGAAAGTTTTAATAAGAAAAGTCAAGGCCTTCAGAAAAATGTCAAAATACACAGCAGTCAGGAATAGCACAGGGCAGGCAAAATCTTGGTCAGGTCCAGGCAAAAAGGTCGAAGAAACACAGTGAACAGGTATAACAGGGACAACGCAGAGACGCAATCCAAAATCAGGCAAAGGTCAAAATTACGGCAAACAGGATCAGAAAGGGGCAAGCCAAAGGATGGTCGAAACAACAAGCAAAAAAACAGAAAATACAAAAATACAAAGAACCGCTTAGAAACGCAAATGAATGACCAAAGTATTGCGTGTCTCGGCCCCTTATGAAGGCCTGTCCTGATTCCCCCCTATGAGTAGCATCTGGGAAGGGCGTGGCCGGACGGATTAGTATTCCGGGGATGCAGACCGTTCACGGCCACTGGGGGGAGCCTCAGCTCCCCTTACAAATATATAATAAGAGAACTATAACACTTTATGAATTTACATGCAAACATAATTCTATTGAATAAAAATGAGCTAAAATGACAGAGACAGACTTTCATTTTTTATCCATAGGATTTTTCTGAAGACATAGAATCTGTTCTGATATAAATATATAATAACCAGTGTTTTCTCTACTGTTTTTTCAGCATTATGGGGAAAGGGTTTGGTTTTACCTTTGTGGTGTGGGCATGTAATCTACTAGCATTTGATGTGAATATCAGTTGACCATTTAAAAATATGAAATATGAAACATGACTTTGGACTGCAATACAATCTTTAGAATGTATTTTTGACATCTGTTTATTCATATTAATTGACTCTTTGACCCACTACTTGCAGAGGACACTTTATATATTACCCTCAGTGGCAAAGCCTGGCTGAGAGCACTTCATTTTTCTTCTTCTTTTTTTTTTTTTAAAGAAGACCTCTATGGCTCTTTCACAGGAAAACTCACCAGAGGTGGTACTCAGTGGCATAGATGATGCCAGATGGTCCCCCTGCAGTTTCTCAGGTGTCTTCACCTTCAGCCCCTCCTCTCTTTCATGCATGCTTATGTTATGCACACAAATGTCAGAACATTCCTTTAAAGCAGTGGCATTATTGGTCATTGTTCATATACTGAAATACGCTGAGTTGTCCGATAAGGTGTAATGCTGAATACTCACCATTGTGAGTGTGGTAGAGCTTGCGTTTACAGACATTCAGCCCACTGTAGTTGTAGATTTCTACTAAAGTGACCAGGGAATGTAATATCAGTGTTCTCCAAAAAAAGTAGTCTGCATAAACTATTGAACAATTGAAGATAGATATCACATTGCACATCTAAAGTGTAATTCACCAAGATCACACTTTATTGATGAACTGAGAGTGTTGGCTTAAAATTATAAGGGTTCAGTGCAAAGTCACAGAAGATCCCATACCACTAGAAGGCTTAAGTCCTCTGCACTAACCTCATTAACACAACGTTATTGACGTAAATCTCCCTAATTGGATTTGCATACGGACACCAAGCTTGATTTAGTGCGACACTTCATGAGCGTGGATTTGGATGGAGTCACCTATGGATGCAACATTAACTCTCAATGCTTATTTTAAATCAGGCCAGTGGCCAGCAAGTGACCACGATACGCAGAAGGAGGGGGCAATGAAATACGCTAGCACTGTTGGGTAACCTTGCGCTAAGCGCTAATGACTCAAATGCTCTTGGGAGGGAAATGGGTTTGTCGTGGACGCTCACATTTTCATGTCTTTCATAGGTAAGGGCGAATTTTATTATGATAGAGTTGAACTTGGAAATGCCTTTGTCTCCTGTGCCTCTCTCCCTCTATCTCTTTGTCTTTAACGGTGTTCCTAAGGGAGCATAGCAAGCAAATTTGCCGTAAACTCAGCTAATGATGTTCATCTAACTGATGATTTTATGGTATGGCATGACTTAATTGGTGATTATGACTGGAACTTGGGCTGACTCACTTTTTTCAAAAGATGTGACCATCATTAATGTCAACACCAAAGAACTGTAGTGAGATCTGAAGTGGAAAACTGAAGCTGAAGGTAAAGCACGGACAGTGTATCAGAATTACATCAGCATCGACAAATAAGTAGATGTTTAGATCTGACTGATATTTCAAACCTGAATTTGAAGTACGTATTGAAGTGTGGAAGAGCAGATTAGTTGTGGATTCCTACTACAGATGGTCTCTCCTGGGCTGAAACAATGAATTGACCTTAGTGATAATATTGACCATGATAAACTGGCAACAGAACTTTCAGCTGAGCATTTTTCATGAATGTTTTTAAAGCTAGGAGTATGAAATCACAGCCTAACCTGAAGAGTAGTAAAAGTAAAAGAAATAGTCTGGGAGCATTTTACACCATCTACAACATATTCACATCTGACTTTCTCTGACTTTCAAGTCACCTGAAAAGAAAATGTTGTTTCTGAAGCAGCAGAACAGTAATAGGTAGCCTTCCCTCCATCCTGGTTTTCTATCATCCTGGTCAAACCAAATTACAAACTACTCTCTGAGGACGTGACTCACTTTGTGAGTGATTTGTCAGAATGAGCTAAAAAATCTTCCGTTAAGAGGCACTAGTTCATCATGTTCCATTATGCCAGTCACTGGGCTGGAGTCTCTCGTTTGTGGTCATTAGAAGTAATGGTATCTAGCAGCTACTTCAAAAATGTTTGAACTCGCAAGTCATTCAACCACTTAACTGTGTCTAAAAAAGGTTTTCCATGAAACTGAGTGAGTCAGTACAGTAACGCGATATTTATAATGTTGATATTATTTGTTTATGTTATGTTTTATTGAAGCTGTTACCGCTCTTTATTTTTTACAGGCCACATTTAGGCTTTTATTCAATTGGGCAATTGACTTTCAACATAGTTTTTTTTCTTTTTTTGCAGCTTTCCTTCTCTCCAGGCCTTTCTCACACTTAGCACTCTGACTAAGATAGCAGGCTGTACTGCGGCTTTCAACCCTCACCAGTTGACTTCTTATGACTTCACGGCATGTGTAAGAACACAAGCTGACTTTTTAATTGGTGCTTTTGATTGAAGCTTGGGCTGATTTGCTTTCTAAGGATGTAACTGTCATTAATGTCAACAGCAAAGAACTGCAGGCAATCGCTCTTGCGTCGGCTCATAAAGTTTGATGGAAGTGTTCGAGGGCCTGTCTTTGTGCTGATGGCTTCATTCGGTGATCAGCACCCTCTTATATCTTTTGTGTGTGTGTGTTAATGTAATTAGCCAGTATAATTCACAGCTCTGCGGCGAACGATGATCCCACAGAGCTTTGAGTGGCCCCTTGGCAACTGTAAAAGAAACGGAGGAAACCTTGTGAGAATTTTCAAAGTTTCTCTCTGTAAGAAATCCCACTTTGTCTTGAAGTAACTGGGGTTTTACGCTGAGCTCATGTTACAACTGCCACAGTCGATCTCTTTCAAGCTTGGTTTTTTGGCGAGCAGAAAGTTGCGCTTTTAGGCCTAAGACATGTGGCTTAAATCTGTCCTGACACTTTTAACCCCTTTAGCTGTTTCCATGTTCTGCTTCACATGGTCACTCATGAAGAAGAACGGGGGGCAAAAACATTCTTTGTTTTATAGACGTTTTATTAAATAAGGAAATACACAAATGCACAGTTTAATATTAAATATCAAAGACATTTCAGAAAACAATTAGCTGAAAAGCTTCGTTAGGGAATTTACATTCAAACTAAATTTTATCATCCAAAACAATCCCACCTCTTTATTCTACACATAGTTCTCCATGTAGTCCCTCATTTCCCCACACCAAACCAGATTTGAAAAACACACAAAATAAGGGAAACAGCTATACATCGACTCTTTAAAAAGGGTTCCACAAAGGATGTCTCTGAATAGTGCAATAGAATAAACCTTTGGCAACTCAGAGGCTCCGTGCTTGATTAAGAGATGTGAAGAGTCTTTTAATAGTTCTTTAAACCTTTACTTAATGTAAAGGTTCTTTACCAACTTACTGGTTCTTCCTAGAACCTTTATATTATACACCCATGTGAAAAAATAAGTACATCCAATGAAAATTGTTGATTTAAAAAAATAGAACAAGTAATTATTTTACTCTTTGATACAGTGATACAGTACAGAAAGACTGAACAAACCTGACCTGCCTCTTTTCTAAAAATAAAAAACATTATAGTAATACAACAGTTTACCAAAGAACATATTTCCAAAGCCAAGCCTTTTGGAATGATGTGCTCTAAACTGACAGATCAAGGAGAAGAGTTGTGAAGCATGGGGGTGGATTTTTTATGGTTTAAATAGACATTTAGTTCTTAGCTTCCACATAATGTACATTTTCTTTATGGATTAATGGGTTCCTGTGATAGACAGATGACCTGTCCAGGGCAGTTCTCTCCCTTTTACCCTACTAGCACTGGAATAGGGTACAGCATCCCCTGCAACCCTGGATAGGCTGAGCGGCTCCGATAATGGATGGGTGGATGATTAAAGGTTAACATACAGCTCTAGCATACTTTCATCTGTACAAATGAAGAGCTATTTGGAAACCTTTATGTTTTAAGGATGTACATAGTGAAATGGACAATGATGGAGCTTCTGCAATTTCTAGAGTATAACAAAGCAAAACAAAAAATGAAGAAGGTGAAAAAAAAACGTCCCTGTTTTATTTATGAAGGCTCTGGCTGCCACGATGGAGACAAATTACCTTTTAACAATGTGAAATAGAATTTTGTTTACAAGCCTTTGTACCCCTCCCCCACCTTTACTACTTTAAATGAGATTTCTCCCAGCTCCCATTTATATTCGCCAGCATTATCGTCTCAATCTTTGAAAGCCAGTCGCTTTAAAGGGAGGAACGCAGTGGGGAGGGATGAATGGCCGCTCATAATATCGGCCATTAGAGGTGTTCGCCGAAGAGTCTCATTGCGTCTGAGGCTGTTGCTTATTTAAAGTGAAAGTCTTATGACGGATTCTGAGTCATGCCGACTCTTCCCGAGGGCTGACATCCCTGGTTATGTCCAACGCAGAGGAGGTGGCTGTTAAGAGTGGGCAAGTCGAAGAGTGATGAACAGGAGTTTGAGAAGAGAGCGAGGAACTCAGCTAGCCTTAGCTGCAATGCAGAGATTGAATTCTGGAATTCAACCTGGAAGCCACTCATAAATCAAAAGCAGCGACAAAAACGACAGGAGAAAAGCCCGAGAGCTCCAGGGATATTTTAGTGCAACATAGTAGTTTACAGAGCTACTAAAGGGCCTCCCAACACAAATCTGACATGACTGTTTAAAGCTGTCTTTATGAGCTGGGTATGTCCCCATACACACTGGATTTCAAACATTTTCCTACAGCCCTGTAAATTCCCCATCCATTTATTTGCCCTCTCTACCATACTTGATAGGTTAAAATGATGGATGTCAGCTTGTAAACCTCAAGGTTTTCCACCCTCTCTTGCCCTTATGTGTTCTCTCGCTGTCTGCTGTCTCTCTTTTCAGTTTTGTTTCTCATTCATGTTTTCACTTCATTTTACAAGTTCATAACTTTAGTCAAATTGGTTTGTTAATATGTAAAGGTTATAAAAGTTACACAGTTTTCATGAATTGTAATTGTATATTGTCACAGCTTATATGCGAAAAAGGTGCTGAATTCCTGTTTAAATTTGAGTCATTTAAATGAGCCCTTTTAAGGCACGCCAAGCGTGTGATTTACATTATTTTGGGATGGATAAACAGCAGAGTTTCTGTAAGATGTGCTGGACAATTTGGTATGTGGTTTATTGCTTAGCATAAGTCAAGTGCATTGAAGCAATTAGCAGTGGTGCAAGTAGTTGAGAGTATAAATAGTCTTGTTCGGCTCATGTAGGGTGTTGTGTCCAGTGCGGTTTGGTGTTTTTCTTTACTCAAATGCACCCACCAAACCTGGCAATACACAGGTGAATCCGGTGTTGGCAGTGTTGGGAAAACTACTTTTGAAAGCATAGATTTGCAGGCTACCAACTATACTATGTACTGAAAGAAGTGGAACTACAGTAAAGAAACCATCCATCCATTTTCGAAACCGCTTCATCTGTTTCCGGGGAAGCTGGAGCCAATCCCAGCTGACTGCAGGCCTAAGGCGGGATAGACTCAGGACAGGAGGTGGAGAAGTTTAGAGTATCCAATCAACCTACTGCTAGAACGCCCAGAAGAAACCCACGCGAACACGGGGAGAGCTTGCAAACTCCCGGGGATCGAACCCAGGACCTTCTCGCTGTGAGGCGACAGTGCTAACTAGTTTGGAGAATCAAAGCTACCTGAGAATCAAAATTATAATAAAAAAAAAACTATATAAAGAAAGGTCACATGCCAGCAAAATGCCACTTAAATTGAGTTTATAGCTAAAATGTACCTTAATCATTCAGACATGATCAGACTTTCATTTCTGCTTTAGCTCACCTCTTCAATGTATATATTTAGCACAGTTTTAACAGAATGAAAAGTATCGGGAGAAACAGTGAGTTGGAAGAGATGTACAGTACATACACATGAGCATGAAAACTGATAAAAAAAATGTATTTTAATTTTACAAATCATAGCAGAATCTCCTGTTTATAGGACACATGAGCAGTCCCTTAAAGTTCTAATCCAGCAGGTCATTCCATCTGGCCCTAAATAATGTCGTTGGCAAAGGACACATCATTACTTTACATTCAAATTTGTAGTTTCAGTAGGTAACTAAACTAGCAAAATTGGTTATTTAACTGTTTAACTGTTTAAGGTGGAACTATCAGCAAACTACTCACTATTCCATAACACTGGGTGTTGGAGCAGATGTACTGCCAAACTGTCATGGGCTTTACAGCTCTGAACAGCCCTGGTCTAAAAAAGGAAAGATATAACATCATATACATAGACTTTCAGCCTCCCAGGTCGGTCATGTTGTAGACTGCCTACTCCTGACTTTACACACAGCTCTCAACGTACCTGATGTAGTTAATAGCTAGAAGACTTAAGGCCCACTATGCCATACTGAATTTAGAGACTATGGAAATCTGCACATTTGTGTATCATGTGTATAAGCTGAGCATTAAATGTGGCAACAAGCTGTTGAAAGAGTCATTTCAAATTGCAGCCATGCCAGAATCTTCTCCCAATATGTTTAAAAAACAAAATTAAAAGAACCCCGCCCCCTTAAGCTTCGCCATCACACACCAGCCACCAAACCTAACATTCCTGATACACACACCAGCCACCAAACCTAACATTCCT
>JBBPDA010000081.1:6871831-6892118 GCA_037974385.1 Arnoldichthys spilopterus | reverse complement strand
ACAATGAAATGTGACCTCTGCATTTAACCCATCACATGTGCACACGTGGAGCAGCGGGCAGCTACCAACAGCGCCCGAGAGCAGTGTAGTGGGACGGTACCTTGCTCAAGGGTACCTCAGTAGTGCCCGGGCCAGGATTCAAACCTGCGACCTTCAGGTCCCAAAGGCAGTGTCCTAACCACTAGGCCTCCACTGCCCACAAAATACACACACCAGCCACCAAACCTAACCTTTTGATACACAGGAGATTAACACTCAAGTCAAATGGGCACATTTTAAAATTGTTATGGGACAGCTGTTTGTTTGTATAGGATGTGAATGTGATGCAGTTCTGTCTGTCTGAACTAAACAAATTCTGAGGGAATCAATAGCCAATAAAAAACAAATCACCACTGCTCTTTTCACTTCAATAACTTCATTATTTAAGCATGCATAAACTTGGAAGAAAACACTGAATATCACAAATTCTCTCAAACTTGTTTTTAAGTTACTAACATCCCTTATTTATTTATTATGTATGTATGTATTATGTAGACTGTACAACCAACACCTTGCAGTTTGATCACACACACAAACATACACGTACATCCAAAACATCACGGATTGAAAACTGAAATGTTCTCCTAAATGTGCAATATCTCTCATGCTCAATATTTCTTCACTGTGCAATATTCTTCATTGTGCAATATTCTTCTGATTTTCTCTTTGTGAAATAGGTGCAACTTATACACATATATAGGTTTATATACAATACTTCTTACACTGATGTCTATTTATATTTTTAGTAAAGTTTACTTTTTTATCATATGTGTGTGTATAGTTTTTTAAATTATCTATTGCTTTACTACTCTTTTGCTGCTCTTACCCTTTGTACTGTATCTTATCTTATCTTATCTTATCTTATCTTATCTTATCTTATCTTATCTTATCTTATCTTATCTTATGTATATTTTATTATGAAATATTATGCATTCTGAAGGATATTCCAACAGTGTGGTGATGTGCAGGTTAAAGTTAATGACGTTTTCACCAGAGGGAGCCCTCAGTAGTAATAAAGTTTGTGGAGCTCAGGCTGAACCATAAGTACTGGGGTGAGGCTGAGCTGAACCACACTGAAAATCGTTTGGAACACGGCTGTAGAAAAATAGTCATTAGACTTGCACTTGTACGGTCTAAGAGCAAAAGGGCAAGCTCGACGACTCGCCCTTCTATGGGTCAGTTTGTGCATGTACCTTGTTGCCTAATGTACATTTTTATGCTGTTGTGGTGTGCTTTGGCCAACAACTGCCATTAAAAATCACCATAAAAATCATTCAGAAGTCATTCAGAAGACGTTGGATATGCAGCCTTTTTATGAACAAAGTTTCGAAGTGTATCCAATGCTTCTCTGTTGCATCATCTGTTTTCAACCACGTTCTGGGAGCACTGGGCTTCTGCAGCTGTGGCTCTGGCCCCTGACTTTTGGCATTCTCTCACAAAACATACATATATATATATATATATATATATATATACCCACACGGCAGTGCTGCTGTGACCTTTTCTCTTCAAAAGCATTGCTTTGTGCTACAGATAGAAATTCCAATTTCACTGCGGCCTGCCCTGCCCAAATCCCACCAATTCTAATCTTATCCATTAGGAGATAAACATCCACATTTGTTTTGGATTAGCGTAAAATCACAACCTCGGTGTGTAGAGTGCGGTAACGTAGTGTTGCCTCGGCTCATCTGGCCTCTTATCGTAACTTAAGTATTCTTCTAAATGAAAAGCAATTTTGGTCGTGGCTTTTTTTGTGTGAAAGAAACCTTCAGGAATACAGTAGCCGGAGAGATAAGAGAGGCAATCCTGCCGCAAGCGAGGTGATAGCCTCTAAATAAGCAAAGAGAAGATTGTTCCTGCGTGATAGAATACTGCTCATATTCAAGCCGCAACACCCCGAGTCACCGCTTCTTTTCTTTCCCCACTTTCATTTCTCTCCCTGCGTCATGATTCACAGGCAGACATGGGGTCAGCTCTCCTGCGCCTGCTTGATTGGGCTCTTGACCCTTTGCGCTCTTACTCTTTTCCGCTCTTTGCATCTCCTGCCCTCTTCAGTAACAATCGTGAAAGGCTTGTTGTCCCAGTTACAGTATGAGCAGTTTAATGCATGGGCTTACCTACGCGGCCTCAAATAATAACTGCCCTTTTTAAATGGAGTTGAATGAATATTCGCTTGTAGTAAATCTGTGGTGTTTCTGTGATATTAATTGTTGCACTGAATAAACTCGAGAGGTGTGCAGCATTTGCACAGAATATTGTGTCTGTGGCCATTTAGCCTGACGCCTTCTGATCCCAGGTGAAGGTGTCCCAAAATGTACACCGTAACATAGGAATCTTTTTGTACACGCATCTGATTTGACAGCCCCCCTACCCTCCCACCCGCCAATTATTTGCATTAAAAGTATATGTTAAAGGGCTTTTCTTCGGCAGACAACAGTACACTGAATTGCTGTAGCTTTTGCAATAAGTCATCTGAAGGGGCAGCCTCTGTCAGTCCAGTCCCCAGCTGAACAGTCATGAACACCTACTGAAAACCTACACATGACAGAATTTTACAAATGTATACCTAAGTTTGCCAACATTCATGTTTTCGTACTTGCCAGACATGTTGGATACATGCTCCTCTGTGTACTTGTACATTTTCCCTTGGTTTTTTTGTCTTTTTAGTCAGTTATCACAACTTGGCAATGTTGTTTTGTAGCTAAAGCCTAGTGTTAGTTAATGAATTAATTAACTACAAAACAAACTAATTTGATGGTGAAAATGCCACAGAACTCTTTGTGATTGGTGTAAATGGATGAACGTTTGTATGGTCTTACCTTGAATGAATGTCTAACAGTGTCCCTTTGAATTTCTGGATGTTTCCCTGTCGTATTACCAGTGTGTTTATCTAAAACATCAGAAACTATATGTACAAGGACACTTTTATGTACTTTTATAATGCTTGAAATTCCAAATTTAGAAGAACAAATAGATGCCCTTATATTTTCTTCCATATGATTCAATAATCCCATGTGATTAAAAGATTTCATGTAATAATAAGTGACAAAAACGTACAACTGTTTATCTTGCAAGACTGTTTGTTGCTTGTTTTTTTATACTGCGGTGATAAACAGTACATGTGGAAACGTGTTTCAGCAGAGCTCCCTCCTCCTGTATAAATCATGAATGATTACACAAGCTTGTAATTGATAGCTGTAACAGGCATCTGGAAGCAGTGCCACCAAACCCTTGTTTTTAATTCTAAGCGGATTAGAACAGGAGTGAGGGTAATTATCCTGTAGAAGAAGTAATGTTTTACCATGTTGTGCAAAAACATGTATATATGATTAGCTGTGAATCAGGCTCTTTATAGTCGTCTGAGCTGTGTTCACAATGGTGAAGTGATTACCAGCGCACACCTCGCTGGTCTTGCAAAAGATGAACCATCTTTCAAATGGCTTTCATGTCTCATTTTCCCCACAAAATGCCATTATTCCACAATATTCTCTCTTTACAGCCAAATTTGTTGTCCCTGAAAAACTTAATTTGCTATTAGTAGAAGCTGTCTGTTGCTATGGAGACATCTAGTACTGACTTTATTTTAAAAATTTACATATATAGTGTTGTCAGGGGAGTCGGATGACTTGGCTGATGGGTGTGCGTGTGTGTATGTATGTGTGTCTGTGTGTATAGGTGTGTGTGTGTGTCTGTGTGTATGTGTGTGTGTGTGTGTGTGTGTCCTTTATTCATTTCTACAATAGACGTTATGCAATGTGGTCAACAGGGACTTAAAGAGATAATGTCATATAGTTTGATTTGTTTGTTTCTTTGTTCCCATAATATAAATATATATATCATAAAAAATAGTCAATTTTTTTTTAAAATCAGGTTAATATATTTAACGTGATATATTGCCCATACACCAATACATTGCAATCCAATGCATTTTCAAATTGCCACTTTCAAATATTGTAGCATATTTTTAAATATATATTTATATCTTTAAATATATAAAATATATATAAAATAATAAATATGTGATTTAACGCACATTCTTATATGTAATAGGTAAGCCAAGTACTATATGTATTTATATTGTAATTTATATTCGAAATGTATGAGCAATATTTGTATATTTTAAAATTTGTGAATGTATCTGTCACGATTTTGGGGGAAACTTGGACGCAGATGCAGGTACAAATGAGTCTTTAACAGTCCAAAGGTCAAACAGGTGCAAACAGGCTACTACAGACACTGCGGCTAGAAATATACACTATGGCTGGAGCTAAGGTTGGTACACAAGGATCTAAAACTAAGGCTAAGGCTAGGAAACGGCTCAGAATACGATACGTGAGTACTGCGTAAGCTTCGCACCCTCCTTGCATTGGATGCGAGTTTATGTCACTCCAGTCATTAGCTCCCTGATCCACACCACCTGTGGGATGCTGGATTTGGTAGCTATGACTGGGTTTACCGGTGCCGAAGGAGCTCTTTTCCTTACAGTATTGATGTTTTCACGTTGGTATATTTAATTAATGTTTTGTGAACATATTACAATTTTTTATAATATCAGCAATGTACTGTAATATATCTCATTTTTGTATGGGTTTGTCCACTGAGGTTCATTTATGACTTTTGTCTGCTTTTATGTACCAAGACGAGTCAAACACAAACATTTTGTAACCTCTCTTTATCCTTTAGGAAGTCTTTCAGATTGATACATGTAAATGGCCTCAGTGGAGTTAAACTGCGATAGGCTGAATAGGCAGATTTTTGTAAATGCATTGGTGTTTGTGACACTGAATGCAATAGCAGCTGTTCTTGCAGCTCAATTATTGTACATGGAAAAGACAGATGGAGAGCTGGATGACATATTTTGTAACTTTAACAAAAACAGAACATCAAGGGGGGAAAAAATTGGTTTTCCATGATCTGAGCCCTTTAATGCCCTTGCTCTGTGCCGTTCAGTAAGCGTGATCGCATCACATGGTAAATTTTACGCCCTGTGTGAGGAGCTTCACTGACCGGCCTGTTAGTTCTGCAGGTTTTTATTGAAATTGAATTCACACTGAGGTGTTTTTTTAATAAACTGAGCAATTTGTAAAGTAGTGTGCTCGATATCCATCAGGGGAATAAGGTTATAGGGCTTTAACCTATGTTGGTGTGTGACATGGGCAGTAAAATAGCATAAGCAACCACTGCAGACGAACTGGGCTTCTGTCAGTAACGTTTTGTATTCTAGTTAAGTATGATACATTAAGCAGTTGTCCATCAAGCTGATTGGCAGTAGTGGCAGGCCTAGTTGTCAGCCATAAGAAGCAAAACCCTGTTTCTTGTCCAGCTCCCTGTCCTTTCTAGAGACCTAGCATAATCCAGCTTTATGCAAGTAAAAACCTCATGAACCCACTCCCCATGGCCAGAGCTCAGTGAGGCAAATGAGACAATTAGCAGACGTCTCTTCTCTCTCCCCTGTGCAGCCTCTATGCTGCCATATGCTAATACAGCTCCAGCTAGCGACCCCGTCATCTCCTCCTTATCCTGCTAACACACTTTGGCATTCCAAGAAGGGAGTATTTCTAGCAAGTCGCCTGACGTTTTGCCATTTAATCCCTTTAGGTGCATTTACCCAGAACCACATGAATCCTATATCTTTTTTTCCTGGCTATGTGCAGTTTGAAGATACCGTCAATGCTGCTACATTTAGCTTAGCTTAGCTTATGAAATATCTAAAGGAGCAACTCAGCAAGCTCCTCTAAAAAGGAGCATTTTATGCAGTATAAATAAAAGAAATCAGTAAGTGATGGCGAAGGAGAAATCCACCATTTTCTCAAAATCTAATTTGATAATAATAATTAATAATTAATAATTTGATAATTAACGAATTAATTTGAGAAAAAGATATGAGCAAACTCATTCGGAGTGGTTCAATGTTGAAATGCTCTGTTTAAAGAAACTCAGCAAGTTCTGAGTCACAGAAATTGGATAGTTGGGCAGTGGAGGCCTAGTGGTTAGGACAGTCCCGGCCCGGGCCCTACTGAGGTACCCTTGAGCAACGTACCGTCCCACTGCACTGCTCCATGTCTTGGAAGTCGCTTTGGTAAAAAGTGTCAGCCAAATGATTAAGATGTAAATGTAAAATGTAGAAATGCTGAAAGGAACTAAATGATCAAAGCATTTAATGCCTTTAAAAACAACCTCTCAAAAAAGATTAGGTATTTCATGGTTACAGATGTGTTCCCTGATGCCTGAGCTATTGTTTTATGATTGGTTTTGGCCTAAAACCTATTTTTAAAAAAAATCCAGATACCTGCAGATTTACCACTGTTTTGCAAACATGATCTTACATATATAAAAACTCAGAAGACATGTGCAGGTTCACTGGCGGTCTAGGATAGTAAGCGAAATATCTGTATTTGTTTTGTCACAACCTCTGATTCCTTTTACCACCGCGGTACAGAAATCGCCACCATGAATTATGTCAAAATATTAAACATTAAAACTGGTGAAAAGTAGTAGCAGAACATACGAGTGATGCAGTCCTTTAACTATACATCATAAAGTATTTACTACATTTCCCAGGGGGCATAGACATACCTGTCTTGCCAGTGATGTGTGTATTATTTACAGTGGCAGCGTTTTTGCAAAGGCAATAAACGTTGCTTGTGGTCTTGGTCCAAAAATGAATTCCTGTTATGTTGTTTACATCAGTGCCAAACCCCGACCAGTGCCGTGGCTTTGATTTCTTTCAAAAAAGACATCAAAAGATTCCAGATTCACTTTTGTCAAGGCCCTCTTTCACCACACCATTCTTTAGAAACCGAGCCTCAGATTCAACAGAGTCGCTGTTTCCATCAATTCTTTTCTTCTCTTTTCTTTTTTTCTCCAGGAATTGGCTGGATGTTTACTCTGAATGCTTAGAGGAGAAGCCATTGTCGGAGAAGAAAGAAGGTAAGAAACGAACAGCTCTTCTCAGCTGTGCATGGTTTTGGAGGTCTTCCTGGCCTAGGCACACATCTTCAATATCTTTTAATTTTTCTACATTTTAATTTTTCCCCCGGAGGCCCAATTATTATGAGGCTTACCAACACAAGTCATAGTTCATTTTACACGGCCATTTTCTACCTCATCTCTCAGAATTCAACTGACGTCATTATTGTGTGTGTAAGACAGACAAATGTAGCTGTGTTTAGCTGCCCTGCCCCTCATTCAGAACGACATCCAGTGAAGGCTGTGAAACATTCTCCTATTCTTCCTAACTCGAACTTCACTGACCATCTGAAGGCTGAGTAAGTGGGTATATGCAAACGTATTGGTTTCTGTGGCACCACGATGAACGATGGATTGAAAACGTCGTTTGCCGCTGAACTCGGGCCACATGGACGTTAGCGCGTTAATGCTGTTTCATTATACTTATTTCACAGGAGCGAGGGAGTTTCGATCTTTCCATGATATAGACCCTTTAACCTTCACACACCGCTGCTCCACATGCCTAGTTTACACATCCTCCTCCCATTCATTTCTCTCCCCCCAACTCATTCTCCCACAGCACTGTGCATGGCGGCTAGCTGTGCAGGATCAAAGCCGGATCACTTCACTAATTGCCCCCACAGGTGCGTAGATAAAAGGGTTTGGGGTACAGATGGATCGGCTTCCTGTTACACACACACACACACACACACATACAGCTGATCAGTAATAATAAGCCGAGGTTATCATCCCCTACTGCATATGGAAGCTCATTATCTAATGATTTGCAGTCGTCATGTTCCATGATTGAAGGGTCAGTTTTATGCACACTTCACTCAGGCTCACTTCACTCAGTCTTCATATTTCATCACTGGACAAGGGGATAGATAAATGATGTGCTGTGGCTGATGGATCCTCACATAGCATATTTTGCAAGCAAGGCAGCTTCTGAGTTGAATATGTGCATGCTTTAAAACTCACGAGGCCAACTTTCCTGAAATATATGAATATGGGAAAGCCTTAGATTTTACGTAAGAGTACAAAATGTGTATGATTGCTGACCTCTTCATCATATGATCCTTAAATTCACATGAGCTTGCTTAGTGTCAAGGTTGAAACATTTTCTGAATGGACTGCGTGTTCTTCTAACAACCGCTGCATGACAAACAAGTTCCTAGGGCTGGAAGCTATGGTCGAGTGCTAAATGTGAAAATCTCTGGTCAAATGACATGTTTTGATCATTTGAAAAGGGAAAATGAACACATCTTCCACAGGGGACATGCTTCAATATGGCTCAAGTTCCATTTATTTGACTGAAAAAATAAAACCTATAAAATATGCCATAACATTTGCACTTGTCACATTTTTTTCATTTCCTTAAACAAATGCATGGTAATTGTACATTAAAATGTGCATGATTGTGTTGTTAGTACTGCATATGTATTTATTGACAAATGTTTAACGTTTGGGACATTTGGGATGCCCAAACGTTTGCATACAGCTGTAGGTAGCTTACTGTTCAGGATAAAGTGTATATTGTGGCTCACGCTACTTGTAAGCACATTTCTGTGTATATGATCTGCATATACTGGCATATTCTATGCATTGTAAGTATACCAGCATCCATCTCAGTCTACCAAATTCTGCCCACTGTAGCAGTAGCGTGCACCAGTGTACGCGACACATGAAAAGGACAGCTGGTGCCATTATAATTCTGCATCATCATGCCGTCTCGCTCCCTTAGATCAATAGTCATTCAGGTGTTGGTGCAAGGCAGCTACGGAGACGTGAGGCCCGCAGGGAGGCGATCAAATGAGTGACATTTCCCTGTCTTCTCAAGGTCGCCAGCTTCAAGTCCCTCTTGACGGAGCCGGCAGATAAAGACATATCGCCCTGATACACCCTAATGGGGGACATTAAAGAAGGGCGCTCACCAAAATGCCTCGTCGCTCACTTTCCCGGCAAAATAGATTACCTGCCACGTGACATGCCCCTGCTAGAATGATCGTCCTGCGCCCCTGAGGCGGAATTGGCATTTTCATATTCACACATCACTTCGCAATGTACTGCTAAGACTAATAGGACATTGGCCGCGGATGAGTGAGGCTTAAATCATTGGTAGTGGTGTCAGACGACGGTGGCGCGCAAGAGAAGACTACTTTTATGGAAGTCGTTTGGGTTAGCTTAGCTGCTAGTATCGATTAGCATCGCGTTTATAGCTCCTCTATTTAATTGTGAGTGATTTTTATATGAAGGGCCCATCTGTCTGTCCGTGTCACGTGGGGAAGGGTATGAGATGGTGCTAGGTTCACCCTGTATAGAGAAAAGATGAGAAATAATGCCAGGAGTAAGACAAAGTAGACTTTTTGCTAGTATGGTTTGAGTCGCTTCTCACAAACTCTTAATTCCTAATCTTATATTACTTCGCTTCGTGCTGTGAACATACACAAGCTATGGCAATGAGCTACGATTTGTGATGCGAGAGGGAAGACGTCAGGGTTCTTAGCCACAGGAACTGATCAGCATCGTGTTTACAGCTCCTGGTTTTAATTGTTAGATTTTTGTCTCGAGGTCCACGCGTCATGTCCGTTTGGCTTGTTTTTGTCTTGGTATGTGCTCATGTCTGTGTGTATGCCCTCCTCATCTTTGCTCTGCCCTCTCATATTTAGTTCACCTGTCCTGTGTTCCTTGTCTCCGCCCTTTGCCCAGGTGTTCTGTAACATGTCTCTGTATTTAAGACCCTGCGTGTCACCTTGTCCTGGTTGGATCTCCAGGTATGACCAGGTATTTCGTAGCTCTGTGCTGTGCTACCTATTTGTCTGTGTCCTTGTGTTTATTTCGTGTTATCTATCGGTGTTTGGTTGTCTTCAATAAAACCTCTTCTTTGCCCTCATGCTTACTTCCTGCCCCAAACCTCTAACAGACGGACTCCTCTTTCTCTAAGAGTCATGTGTGAAAGACTTCAAGAACATCTCAGGCTCAGACTGTTATTGAGAAGAGGACAGAGTGAAAAGGTTTGTGTTTGCCGACCTTTTGCCGGCACGGTCTGAGTCTCACAAACTCTTCCTTCCTAATCATATTACTTCTCCTTAAGCTACGAGCACGCAGCAAGTCAATGAGTCGGCTCCCTAGCGCAAGGCAACTTTTAACAAACTTCTCGTCCACACTCGACTGCCACGGCTGGAGCAAATGTGTAATTAAGCTTGGCGGTTAACAAGACCCCCTGCAGCGGAGGCCGAGATTCTTTGAAGGGGTGAAGAGATAAGCCACTGGAAATGTCATTAGTGATCAAGAGGCCTGTAGGGAGCAGGGAAGAGCTTTTGAGGACGAGGCTCGAATTTACATGGGGCGCTCGAGTCCTAGCACTTAGCCCTATGAACTCGACCTGTGCAGAAAAGGCCTGGGAGGTTCCCTTAAGTGATGGTTTGAATATGCAATGCAGATCTCTCTATAGCACGCTCTCTCTCTTTCTCGCCCTCTCTCTCTTTCTCTCCATACCTCTGTAAATATGTTCTCGTATGCCCTTTTTGCCCACGTTCCGCCATTTCCTTAAAACCTGAAGCTGTGGCAGGCAATTTGCACCAATTTTCCCCGATCCACCCCAAAGAGCCGAGCCCTGCAGGCCCATTAGCCTTCTCCCAGCTGCTCTGAGGAGCTGGCACTAGATGGAGACATTAATCTAAAGACAGGGAGGGGTAGAAAGGAGACGAGCGACGCATAAATATTATGACGCATTGCAAAATCTGCCCATTCGCCTGCTCAGAGAGGGGGGAAAAAGGAGTCAGTCGGGTTTTCCGAAGGATTATGTCACATGGTACAAGTGACAATGCACCTGCAAGAGCTCCGTCCGTGTTCTCCTCAATGGTTTTGGAGGGGGGGAAATGTAAGAACGAGACGAGTTTCGGTGCTGCAGGATGAAGTTCCGCTCCTTTCGAGTCCTCATTAACTCGGCTGCTGTGCTGTCACCGCCTAGTTAGTTAGAGCTGCCGTTGCTTGGCAACAGTGGACATTTTCTCCCCATTTTTCCATCTTCCTCTGCAGCCGACAACTTTTCTCTTTTTTTAGCCTATGGATAATCAAAGTAATGGGAACAAAGGACAAACAATATGAAAAGCAAACCTCCAAAAATAGCCCAGGCCTGACCTAACCCTAACTGCAACATAGTGAGGGGCCCAGATCGTGAAAACTGGGTTTTCACTGCCCTTTATAGCAAGAGTTTGATGTTTTGTTTAAGTTTCAAAGTGAACATTCATTCCCCAGTCCATGTAGCCATGAAAGCTAAGCTGTAAAAATAGACCATTGGAATTAATGATGTTTCCAATGTCACAACCCTGAACTCATTTATATATGAGCCCCTTTTTAGCTTTTAGCTTAGAGCAGTTAAAGTGATGAGGGGTTTTGTTACTGCAGTCTGTGTGGAGCTGGAGTAGAGAATGTATCATTGTACTTTTCTGAAGGAGGTGAACATGTAAAAGGAGTGTGGAACATGTGGAAGGAGTGGCTGAGGTTCATCTTTTCCTAAAGTCTTTGTCAGAATGTGAACAGAACTTAACAGTTTGTTCTTTACACATGAACAACTACTTTTTGAAAAAAACACTATAAAGCAAAGATCTTTAAAAAAATATGGCTTCTTTATGCTGAGGGCTGGTCTCGGTTTCGGCGTTCAATCTTGAGCTCCTGAGCCCAATATATAGCATTGTTTGCATTTATCATGTGCAAGCGCAGTGCGACACCAATGGTCTACATAAAATGTTCATGCAGTTCAGAGGTTGACAGAGTTAATAAGAGATGCGCGTTGCGTTTTGCTTTGTGTGGATCGGCTTCTGGAGCTGCTGAGTAACTGAGAGTGCACCTTCCGAAGAAGCCTCGCACTGCCTGCTGCTCTCACCTCTGCCCCGAATACTGATGCTAGCCGCCTGCCAGGCCAGGAGAAGAAAGTCCAAAACGACACAGCAGAATCCGTGGCCTTGAGTTACCTCTTACAGTTTTCATTTCTCTCCTGCTGGACTTCATAGAATAATTCAGTAAAAAATCTATTTTACACTATTCTGCCCTTACCCCAAATGTAGCGGATCGATCAGCACATGTTCGGTGTCTGAAGTTCTATTTTTCCGGTTACGGCGCTGGAGCTGCAGGGCTGATATTAAGGAAGCTTTTATGTCACAAGATTAGCATTGTGCAAAGCGCGTGGCTAAACTTTCACTGAACTTTGACACTATGATATACCGTTATGTATAAAAATGTACAGATTTGGTTTCAGCATGGCTGCTACTGATGTAACTTGCAGGAAGTCATAGTGTCAGAAATCATCGAAGTGCATAAGTACATTTCTCAAATAAAAGCTTGAGATAAATGTCTTTGTTAAATGTCTAATTGATTTACATAACATTCCTCATACATTAACAGCATTTGGCAGATGCTCTTATCCAATCCGACGTACATGAGGGCTTTCTACTCTACTAAGAAAATCTGTCACACCAGTAAACCAAGACTTAAGAGCTGCTAGTCCACCAAGATTCTCTCAGAGCTAATGCTAATCGTGTATATAGAGAAGGCAAGGGTTTTTTGTATAGTTAGCAGTAAGATTGTTCGTTGTGTTGGGAGATGTATTTAATATCCTAAGTGCTCTGTAAAGCAGTAGGTTCTCCATCATCATTTGAAGCTACTTCAGCTACATAACTACATTACTATGTTAACTCATACTTGTTAGCTACATTAACCTTGAAGCTAATTTACAAAACTAAAGAAATAAACCCTGGCCAAACTTAATCTCCAGTTAGCAGCTTACGTATCCATAAATTCGACTTTTGGTCCTTTTAGTGCTTCTTTCACAGTGGCTCTGTGTCCAGCATCCTCTCACCTTCTCAGTAAGAGAGCCAGCAAGTCTTAATGCTCGGGGTGTGCCTCCCCAAACAAGCTCCAGCTGTCTAAGAATTGGGGAGGAGCAGGATACCGTAAGATAAGAGGGAAAGTGTAAATGTTGTTTTCTGCCAAAGTGCTCCGCTGAATGAACACCGTAGGTGCTGATTCAGGACTAGGGTCTTTTTGCTGGAGTTGTCAACTGCCCACTGCCTTCAACAAAATCGTTTTTCGTGTGGCTGCTGAGAAGCACCTTATTAAATCACTTCTGACCGTTTTTGCAATGAGCCACATGTACACTGCAACATGGTGTAATTTAACAAGACAATTTGTAGCCACAAGTGGCTTATCTTAATCTCATTAAGACACTTTCCATATGAAAGACCACCCACTTAAAGTGCTCTGTTCTGAGGCGCATGAGTCATAGTCAGCTGTAGTTTTTGCTAGGCAAGTCCAACAGTGTTAATCCTCTCTCTCTCTCTTTCTCTCTCTCTTTCTCTCTCTGTCTCATATGTGATCTGTGACTTCTTCATAAATGGATGAAGTCATGCTTAGTGCTTAATATAAAACCTGATTATGCCTGACCCTTATTACATAGACCCCGAATGGCAAAAAGGAAGAGCGCTAATTGCCCTTCATTGTTGTGAGCTTCATTTTTTTTACGCATCTTCAGCCACAGGTTGTTTTTACAGCGGTAGAGTCATGGATTAGATTGTCTGAGTCACGACCAGAAGCATTTACTGAGGATTAAACCAACAGGGCTGCTGTTGCTGCGTCGGATTTTTCGTTTTGATTTGATTCTTTCTTGTTTTGCTAAAAAAAAAAAAGAAAGAAAGAAAACCTACAGCCTTCAGGCTTCGTGCACTGCCCCTGTCTTAGCACGTTTCTTAATCTTGTTCGCATTCATAGCCTCTACGCTCAAGGATTGTTTGTCCTCGCTGTCGAGAGCACTAGAGTCAAGCCCCTTTGTGTGATTCTCTGAACATGCCAGAGGAACATGGCGGAGAGTGTTTGTTGCTAAATAACGATTTTCTTCCCAGCGACATTTTGCTTCTAAAGTAACTCCTCTAACACACGACTTACTAGTAAGCAAAGCACAGAGCATCGCTACAGACTTCAACTCGGACCAAACGTACACATATTTCACCTTACTCCACATGTAGTCAGTTAGCAAAGGCATGTCTGGTGCTCAGAGTGAGCTTCTTCAGGTTTGCACTGGAGCTATGGGCCTGTTCAGACTTGCTCATGTGGTTTTTGATACTGTATGACACCATTTTTGTTGATAAACGTATGTCACATGGTGAGTGAAACTTCGTAAGTCAGACTTTTTAATGATTATTTAGCAATTCAGCATAGTTAGAGACAAGTGTGTGGTCAATTATCAATTTTGCACTTGTTTTTTGCACAAATTTGTCCAAATATGGCAAAATTGTTTTGGATACAATTGTTTTTTTTCTCCCAACATGTTGAGACTACTAGCGCTGTCGCCTCACAGTGATACGGTCCTGTGTTTGATCCCCGGGTCGGCCATGGGTGCCTTTCTGTGTGGAGTTTGCAAGCTCTTCCTGTGTTGGCGTGTGTTTCCTCCGGGTTCTCCGGTTTCCTCCCACTGTCCAAAGGCTGCAGTAGGTTGATTGCATACTCTAAAAATTGCCCATTGGTGTGAAAATGTGTATGAGTGGTTGTCTGTCTGTGTGTTGCCCTGTGATGGGTTGGTCTCCTGACCCGGGTGAACCACGCCTTAGCCCCGCAGTCAGCTGGGATTGGCTCCAGCTTCCCCGCGACCCGGAAACAGAAGAAGCGGTTGGAAATGGATGGATGGATGGATGGATGTTTGAATGTTGAGACTACATTCAGCTCTTTACTAAGGTGCCACAGAGATGCCAGTGTGCTTTAGGACTTACTGTGAGTAAAACCTTGCCGCAGCAACAAGCCGTTTTGGAAGACACTAGGGCTGGTATTCACATCGGCAGGTAGGGGATCTTAATGAAGAGCTAGAGACAGTCTGAGCAGGTTGGAAGAGGTTCTGCTGGTGTATTTCTGTGGAAATGATCTGGTAGCTGTTTACTTTGAGCAGCATTTGCAGCTCCAGTTCTAAACTGAGACAGAGAAATTTGGACTCTGACAATGTCTTACCTGATCATCTACATGTCAGATAAGTGGAAATTTGTCTTCATTGAATTTTTCTCCAAACTATTCCTTTAATGCAACTAGCTGGCTGTGTATAAGTTTGCCAATATGTCAAATCCATTCAGGCCCTACTCCAGCAGCCCCAGCGCAGGACCCTGGACAGCAGCCATGGCTGAATGGAGAGAACCTTTGTCAGCAGTATTGACTGCTGTCTACCACTGCTGCAGTGGAGCTCCCCTTTAATTTATACTGTAGTCACAGACACCGGCTCATAAAATAGTCTCCCCTTAAATTACTTTCACATCAAACACAAAGAGCCATTTCAAGCAGCAGGAGACAAGGGACTAACCCACACTCATTAATGAACTCGCATGATACATATAAATAAACCTATATGGCTGCTTTCCCTAATTTAACGTCAGCTTATACTTAAAGAATGTCCCATGTAGAATTTACACTGTAGTAATTTAGTTCAAAACTATTGGCTCAGTTCTATTTGCTTGTCTGCTGTGTTTGTGTGCAGTGTTTGCTGTAATTGCTCGAGAAATGTCACATTCCTATAATCTTGTGTAATCTTGTACATAACACCTGTAAAACATAAACCACATAATAAGATAACTGTGAAACGCATGATAGGCTGTATTTACCGTATGATGGTTTTCTAGTTGGAACAAGCAGAGACTGAAAGTGCTGAAAGTGCAGATTTTAAACTTCCAATACCATATTTGAACCAGGAACCTTTACCTTGTTTGTAAAGCAACAGTGTCCAGTAAAGCAGGGGTGTCCAATCTCATATGCATTATACAGTACATCAGCTTATTATCTTTATGCTCCAAAATGGTTACAAATGGATGCACAATGTTTTGGAATAAGACCCTTTAATCTGTTCAGTCTGCCAAAAGGAACAGTGGGGGCAAGTGGAAGTTGCCCAAGACAGCAACACTACAGCTTTAGAAATGATCAAGGAAATGAATCATCACCTCAGAGACCAAAAAAATGGTGTGTTGTGTGGAGCCTCAAATAAAACTAATGACACTACTGCCTTTCAGAAGCTGCTCGGTCCAAGGCTAATGGAAAATACACACAACCTAGTCTGATGAGAAAACCTGGGCCCTATAGCCATGGAGGAAGCAACAAAGACATTTTTCCTAAAATCGTTTTCTTTATATTTGGATATATTTATGTTTGGAAAACGCCAAACAACGAAAGCATGCCATCAGCCACAATGTCCCCAGCTGTTAAACGCCATAATGGATCTATAATGGCATGGGCAGGCATCATGGGAGTCGTTGGGCCTGGTGATTGCTTTGCTTTGTCATATAACAGTCAAGGAACATGAGGCCAGATATGCCCTGTGGTGCTAATACTGTTCCCTCATGATGTCTCCATGTGTACATTGCTAAGCACAATGTTTTATGAACACAAGGATAAAGTGAAATGCCCTCCATTAACATTCCAGTCACCAGACGCAAGCATCGTTGCACCTTTATGGCACCTTTGGGAATGTCGCGATGGTTCTCCACAATGCCTCAAGGAACTGGAGGCATTTCTTCTTCTTAAAGAATGATCTAGTATCCAGCTACACACAGCACAGGACTTGAATAGCATAGCAACAGTGGTACTCGGTATTAATGTATGCACTTACTATCCACTTTTGACTCACCTTAAAGGGTAAATAGGTATACAGTGTAGACCATATGCACAGCACAATCTGTCAGACACTCCTCTCTTTTCATCACTGGTCAGTTTCTAACCATTGGGTCACCGCTGACCCCATATTCTTTCGGTGGGGGATTGTTCTTAGCACAACAGTGGCACTGACCGTGGTGTTAGTGGTCATGTCGCTGGTTGTACAAGGCACTCACAATGAGTGATGTGGCTGGAATTTTTACACGTCAGCATGTCTGCTTTGCTGAGCATCCACCCTCCAAAAATAGCCAGTCAAGAGTGGATGTAGGTCAGGAGCTGAGCAGAGATAGCATACGGCTAATTTTGAATACGTATCAACAGATGGGGCAGAGCAGTGGCTTCCTGAGCTCAACTTCTTCTCCAATGTTGCATCAGCACTAGACAAATCAATCCAAGGGCACATTTCTAGTGTTGGCACTCAACACACTAATTCCACTAAGTCCACCTTTATTACATTCTTTATTCCTGTCTGTCTGTGTCTGTCTGTCTGTCTGTCTGTCTTTCGTCTGAAGAGAAATCCTTGAGACCAGTCTCCATCAATCTCATTCTCCCTCTTCAGGTCATTCCTCTTTCTTTCTTTCTTTCTTTTCTTTCTTTCTTTCTTTCTTTCTTTTCTTTCTTTCTTTCTTTTCTTTCTTTCTTTTTTTTCTTTCTTTCTTTTTTTTCTTTCTTTCTTCCTTTCTTTATTCTTTTATAGTGTGTTTCTCCAGAATCATTGTTGATCAAATGTTATTTTGGTGGTGCACTATCCTCAGCACAGTGGTGACGCTGACATGGTGATAGTGGACGTAGCACACACAGCAGTGTTCACAAAAGTTTACGTATGTCAGTGCCGTGGCCTTGTTGAACGTGATCCACCATCCTAGAATATCCAATTTAGTAAAAATCCAGGGTCAGAAACTGATGGCCAACCCTCCTGATCTTCTATATCTTCTATTAACAGCTATCAACAGCACCCAGGGCTGGGACTTGAACCTGCAAGCTATGATCAAATGGGGTATTGTCCCAATTGGCAGTGGTGGCCTAGTGGTTAGGACATTGCTCCTGGTACCTGAAGATCGCAGGTTTAAGTCCCGGCCCGGGCACCACTGAGGTACCCTTGAGCAAGGTACCGTCTTGCTACACTGCTCCCCGGGTGCTACTGATAGCTGCCCGCTGCTCCATGTGTGCACGTGTGATGGGTTAAATGCAGAGGTCACATTTTTTTTTTTTGTGCTTGAGTGTGTTCACTCCCTATAGACGCAATAAAGCCTGGATTTCACTGTTTCATCCACTTTTAATGCTAAGGGCTGTTGTTTACAGAGCTAGCGTAGCAGATTTTTTAAAAATGGCCATTGCAATCATGGTACACTTACATCTGGACCAGTCATCATACACTTACATCACTCATGCTTCAGTTTGTGTTAGGAAAGTACCCTTCCTGAAGTAGAAGCCGAAACGGTCCCTCAAACCTGTTCTTAGAACTATAATCAACACTTCCCACAGTGCAGATGCGCAAAGCAGGGGGAACTTCCTCCAACAGTTTTATAAATTATAAAACGTTTCTTTGGTCTGAAACCCTCCTCCCACAAATGGTTCATTCCAACCTGCATTATCTGACATCATCTGTGCCTCCCCACTTACCGAACACCAAAGCCTCTGATCCAGCCAGTCAGGGACCTGTGAAGAAGTGATAAGCTGGATCGGGTGTGGGAGATGGTGTTTGGATCTAGGCTGTGAAAGAAGGTAGATCCAGTAAATGTACAGTATGTTGCTGGGTGTTTCCACTATAAGCTGCGCACGTTTCCTGTAAGAATTTAAATGAGGTTCCTGTATCAGCTGCAGAGCGTTCAGATTAGCATCTTTTCACCCGGGGAAATCTCCGTGAGCATGCACTGTATGCTCACTGTTAAACAGACAGTTAGCTGGGTTACTCACGAGCACATCTCTCTGTCTCCCTCTCTCTCTTTGGCCGAGTGCCGTGCTCTGCTGTCACAGGGGGGTCGAGAGAGACGCCAGTCGAGGAGAAGACAAGACGCTCATTCAAGCGGCTGCAGGAACTTGAGAGAGGGCAAAAATTAGAAGGGCTTTCTTCGTCGAGAATGCATAAATTTTCAGCTGTGGCGCAACGCTCGCAGGTCTAGCGGGACCCCCAGAGCAATTACTATCAAAAGCACTGTTTTATGTTGCCGCAGTCCACTTCCCTGGAGCCGTGGGCATGCCGCTCCTCATCACCAGCGCAATAAATCAATTTTCATCTCCATGCCACCGCTGCCATTTTAGCGGTCCCCTCTCGCTGCTTTTCGGTCTCTCTCTCTCTCTCTCTTTCACTCTCTCTCTCACTCTCTCTCTCTCTTTCACTCTCTCTCTCTCTTTCACTCTCTCTCTTTCACTCTCTTTCACTCTCTCTCTCTCTCTCTCTCTCTCTCTTTCACTCTCTTTCACTCTCTTTCACTCTCTCTCACTGTCTGGTTCTCTATCTCATCTACTCACACCTTCTCTCTCTCTCTCTCTCTCTCTCTCGCTCTCTTTCTCTCACTCTCACTGTCTGTCTCTCTTTCTCATCTACTCACACCTTCGCTCTCTCTTTCACTCTCTCTCTCTCTCTCTCTGTCTCTCACTCTCACTGTCTGTCTCTCTTTCTCATCTACTCACACCTTCTCTCTCTCTTTCACTCTCTCTCTCTCTCTCTCTCTCTCTCTTTCACTCTCTCTCACTGTCTGGTTCTCTATCTAACCTACTCACACCTTCTCTCTCTCTCTCTCTCTCTCTCTCCCTCTCCCTCTCCCTCTTTCACTTACTATCAGCTACACTTATCCTCCAAACAGGCTTCCCCCTCCCCTTCCTCTTTTCTGCAACTGGGGCAGCCTGGCTCCTAGCCCAGTGTACACACACACACACACACACACACACACTCGCGGTCACACACATAAATGACAGTATCTTTATAAAAGGACGCCCCGACATCAAGCGTAACATCAAATAAAAGGCTCTGAAACGAGCAGCCCGCCTAAACCCTGAGCAGCGCAATCGATATTTCAGATTCCATTTGAAACAATCAAATCTAACTTGTTATGTGCCCCACACACACATGTGCATACACACACCTTTTAGCGATCAGCCCAGACGTTCAGCATCACCATGATGGATCGTCGAGTGACCGTGGAGAATGCGCCGCATACGTATTTTTTCGCCACTGCGGTTCCGCTGGAGGAACGTTTCTGTGCGGAACTCTGTCTCAAGTGTTGCATCGACACTTGACAAACCAGTTGAGAAGTTCACTTCCACTGATGGCAGTGCCCACTTTTACCAAAGCCCACCTTTCTTTCTTTCTTTCTTTCTTTCTTTCTTTTTTATTTCAGAGTAAAGCCCCTGTATCATTCTCCAACAGCTTTCATTCTTTCGTTTTTCCTTTCCCTTTTCTTCCTTTTTTCCTTCCTTCTTTTCTTCCTCTTCTTCTTCACCACATTGCTCTTTGTTTAGCTTGATAAAGCATTTAGCCCAGCCCTTAAGGCCCTGTCTCTTTTTAAACCAGTCCCTCCATCAGTCTTTGTTTTTGTTCCCCATTCCTTCTTTCTTTCTTTCTTTCTTTCTTTCTTTCTTTCTTTCTTTCTTTCTTTCTTTCTTTCTTTCTTTCTTTCTT